>QVRM01002626.1:0-235000 GCA_003439945.1 Dermanyssus gallinae | reverse complement strand
CTTGTTTTCAAGAGCTACCATGGCCAAGTTAAAGTAGACTCGTTCCGGACTTTGAGCCTCACCACGTTGTATTAGTTGTATCCTGTGAGCAATGAAATAAAAAAAACACGGAAGGGTATGCGATTAATATATTATACGCCTGTCAGAACGTTCAAACCTCGCACGCGGTAGATATCCAATGGGTAGCTAACCGTCGGCTGGCGCTGCATGAAGCGACCTAGAGGTGCGTACCTATCTATAGAGCCAATAAATCGCAGTTGAGGTCAACTCAGGGGCGGCCGCCTGGGACAGGAATCAACACTCGTCTATGGCAGTTCGCTCACCGGTGGTCAGCCTTCAATGGATTCGGTTCCCAGAAGTTGTAGAAGGTCGGAAACGAGAATTTTACTAAACAAAGGTCCACTCTACCTTTGATTTATGGCTGGGTGTGAAGTGGTGAGGCCGGACTCCTGCAGAAGGATGGCGGAGTTGACGAGCGACGGCTCATGGCGAGGATCCAGGTCGAGTGCTTTGATAAATAGCGAGAGCGCTTCTTCATTCCGTCCTTGGTCCATCAGCATAATGGCCAGCTGTAAATATTGGTAAAACGTTAATGTAGATACGCACAGAGATGCTGAATCCTAGTGGAACTATCTGTGTATGGGGCCACTGTCAACGGAGCTTATTTCGGCTGGTTTGTTCACTTGTAGAACTCCATACCTTGGCCCCGATGATGTCGACAAACAAAGCTAAATTGGAATCAAAGGTGAGCGAGCATATAGCGTTTGCTTTTTGTAAGATCTCTTAATTCTACGGTAGGCAAGGTTAGGATAGTAAGCAACAAAGTTTAGCAGCGAGACCGATCAGAAAGTCAAGTACTGACATCACACTAAGTGAGAGATAGCACTGGACAACAACCTACAGAAGAGGTGCTCGTTTCTTGCCCGCCTCTGAAAATGCAATCTAGTGTTTAGGCAGGTTAGGCAACCTGCTCGCATAGCAGCCAATTCTGCCATGCTCCGCTACGTGAATTGCGACACAAGTTATGTCACTGGTGTGGCGCCTTCACTGTTACGCCTATTGCCATTGTCATCCGCATCGTGGAGCCAACTTACGTTGTAGTGAGTGTCAGGATTGTCCTGGTCTATGGCTGCCGCCTTCTCGTACATTTGGACAGCCTCTGTAGTGCGGTTGTGCCGCAACAGTAGGTCTCCGCGTGTTATGTACGCATCCGTAAAGTCGGTGCGTAGCTCGATCACCTCCCGCAATAACTGAAACACAACCCGACATGCAAAAACAGAACCCTGGTTAGCCTAGGCAAACTACAGCCGCAGTGCTGCGGCTGCGGTGGCAGAGGCTGCTCTAGAGGACCAATCGGACAAACGAAACGACACAAGTACGCATTTGAGAAGAAAAACCCATTATACGTGTTGCTAACGTGATTATTGCTAATACATATTTGACGCTACTTTCTGCTCCCTCTACCTGTGTGCTCTACATTTGCTCGGCCATCACACTCATATGAGCGACGCCTAACACCACTTTGCCAGCGCATTTGGCCGCCTCGACCCGGCAACGCCATCATCTCGGCTAGTGGTACGCAAGCTGATTTTCACACGGGCGCGTGTATCGGGCGCTCTCTTCGTTCCAGCTGTGACAACAAACAAAGTTAGACAGCTCTGGCTAATGGAACCTTTACGACGGGCAGGATTCATACTCGCCCTCTCCTCGGTATGACGGGCCACCTTAATCTATCTAGCTATCTGTCTATGCGGTGGCGCCGGACGAAAAAAACCCTGCCTCCTGCAGATGCCCTTGATGAGCCCTCAACGTAAGTTCGCTGGTAGCGGGGACCGTCACAGCATTGTCACAACAACGACACCGACGGCGACGACGACGACGACGCTGACAACAACAACGACACCGACGACGAAGACGACCCGGCGTCAACTCAAGCAAGTCTCGATCGGCGCCTGTTCGAAGGGCACTGTGGTGTGGCCCACCCCAACCTAGCTGGCCCCGCCAACGAATCAAGTGAAGAACCAACGATACGCCTGCCGCCGTTCGTCTGGGACTGGTTTGCGGGAAGCTCTTCAACCAGCGTACACGAACTGGAACAGCCCTGTCGAACAACTGACACTCAACCTCTCACTCACTCAGTCAGACATTTACGTACTTTCCTGCACTGGCTCGGCTCACAGACGCACGCCTCACATTGCGCCGTTTGCCTACGTTGTCCCGCCGTAACGGCCAATTAGCATCAAGGGAATCAGCCGTGCACCGTAACGATGCTGGTGGTACGCCCCCGAGTCAACGCAAGAGAGAGAGAGAGAGGGTGACTTTGACAGACGACGACGATGACGACGAGACGAGAAACATAAAGATAAAGAACACGAGAGAGAGAGAGAGAGAGAGGGAGGGAGAAAGGGGTGGTAGGGGGGGGGGGGGGGGTCAGCGATAGAACGAGGATGGAAAGGAGCAGATTGATGTTTTCTGTCTCACGTCTCCTGAAGTCGGGAAAGCCTGCGATTTTATTTCAGCGTCCTTGTTGGAAATTGCATGCTCTTCATCTCTGTTATCGGCCCGCCTCCTTTCTCCTAGTCATCATTGGGCCGCTGGGCACCACGATTGTCGTTGGCGCATCGACGATGGTATCGTCGCCGTTGCTGTCATAGTATGTTGTTGGCGTTCTCGTTAGTCTTGTCGTTGTTGTTGTTGTTGTTGTTGTAGTTGGCGTTTGCATCGCCGCGACCATCATCACCCTCTGCAGCACTACTGCCGTAGTCGTAGCTCTCTGATGCCGTCATCAACAACAAAGTGACAAAGCCCGTGGCGACATGATGGTAAGTTAAAGTTCGACAAGACCGCGGGCAAAAGCAGTAAAACAAGCACACGAGCGCTAACACATGCTCTCACACACACAAACACACTGAAACGATTGCGGCTGTGCGTGATTCCCTTGTTCCTTTGGGTTGTTCCCTGGTTCTTTGCCGTTGTACGCTATGCGGTAGTGATGCAGCATGAAATAGAGCAAAAAAGTTGCGAGTGTACGTACAGCCATGTGCCGCCTGTTCCATCGCTTGTCCATTGCTTGGGGGCAGCGTGGCTGTACGGCCAACAGACGCTGAACTGAGTCCAAGTGGGATGGGGGTCGGCACGAACAGCGGTGTCAACGGCGGAGACGGCCGGAGGGCCCTAGGGCCGCCTGATGAACAGTGCCGCAGGCACAAGGCTCAAGCCAGCCAGGCAACCAACCAACCCACTCACCAACCAACAAGAAGACCAGTGGCTTACGAAGGCACACTGTCGACCGTCCGTCCACCAGTGAGTGGTTAGCGTATGGCATAAAGGCGGCGACAGACATCAGGATGCTTCGATCGCTGTTTTGCAGCATAGGAACACGACCCAGGAATTCGACTTTGGCGCAGCTTGGCTTCGCCGGCTTCCCGCTCAACAGCCCAAGGGTCTTGCCCGGTGGTGTGGTGCATTCGCGTGCGCCTTTTGACCCGAGGGCAAATAAACTATGGGGCTCGAACCCAGGTTGCACACATAGGTGCAACATGGGTTCGAGCCCCACCGTTGCACATTTGTATTTATGGGGTCCGTCTTACGAAGCAATGTGAAAGCAGTCCCGTGGACATTAGATGTTGGCTTAGGGTCAGCCCGAAAAAGCCCAATAAGCGTGAACTTGACTTGTTATCGGCTTCAGTGATGTCTACTACGACCCCCGCCACCCCCATCATCATCATCGTCAGAATCATAATGTCTGTTGTCATCAGTGGCATCATAGTCGTCACCGTCACAATTGACGGGATGGCTATGATTATCACCATCGCTAGTGTTCATATTAGACGTCGGTCGTCACGACAACGTCAATAAGCCGGTCGATCAAAAACCGGCTAACTACCCTTTATGCTTGGACGAGGTTTATGTACACCCAACGCTATTTGTCTCTAGCCTTTATCCTTGGTCAGAGACTTTTATAAGCCATGACCTCTCACCTGTTCACACTGGACTTATAATTATTATTTCATAACAACGGCATGTGCATACAAACACCATTATGCAACAATGCTAAATCTACACAAGGAACGCAGCAGCATTGTAAAAACTGTAGAAACATCAAAAATAAGCAAAATATTTATACACATATCTTCACCAAATCTGCGATTGCGAGAGTCCCAGTCATCCTATCTACAAACCAATCATACCTGCGTGTATTAAAGAAAAGTTTGCAGCTACATTAGCTCAAAGCAGAACAAATGTTGTGTTAAAATTTATTCTCAAGAACTGAAACTACTTTCAATAATTTATTTTAGAAAAAAAGATTTCTTTGCCGAGTTGTACCGGACTCCAAAGTTGGTTGAACGAATTCTGATCCTGTATATATTTATATTGTTTTTAAATTATTTTTTTAAGATTTTCTGTAAGGCTAAAGCCCGTGTACGGTTTTTTTCATGTATATATATATATATATATATATGTGTATGCACTTACGTCATCGGCTTCCTCGTATCGCGAGTGGTTAGCAGCAATAAGAACGGCCAAGTTGAGGAACACCTGTAGGTGTCCATGGGTGACCGTCACAGGACGACTACTACTGCTGCTGCTGCCTCCGGCGTTGTAGCCGCCTGCATCGCGTTTGCTCGACGCTCGGCCGCGAGCCGTCGGCAGGAGATCTCTGGCGCGACGGTAGACGCGTTCGGCCTCGGCGTTTCGACCGGCCGTCGTTAGCAGGCGGCCCATGTTCAGGTAACCTCGAACGTCGGATGGCTGCAGTCTGCAGCATTAGGTGTCGGCGAGAGGTGATTGGTCACGTAGACAACACGCACAGACAGACAGACCGACAGACAGGCAGACAGCCAGCAGCCAACAGAAACGAAGAGGAGGAAAACATGCGTGCATGTTAGTCGAACGATCGTCTGAGTCGGATCAGATACGTTGTACGTACCTAACCTATAGGTCGGTCGGTCGGTCGATAGATAGTTAGATAGATAGATCTGGCCGATGGCTGATTCGAGTGGTTAGATGAGGGGCGGCCACAAGGTGGCGTGCAAAAAAAGGGCTCTGCAAAAGTGCCTTTTGGAAGTGGGGATTAGAGCGAGCGCTCGTGCGCCAGGTGAACCAACGATGGTGGCCGGCTAAGCGGAACATCTGTGTCTGGGGTGTCACGGCCAGCGTGTCAGACTACAATGAAATACCTCGGAAGTTTAGATATATATATATATATATATATATATATATTTGTTATTATAATATTTATTATAATTTAGAAGAATAGTATATATATATATCATAGGCAATTAATTATGCATGAGCACGCGGAACATTGGCTCTACTCGAAGATAGACCATTGTGTAACAATAATATTAATAATATCTTGCTGAAATAAAGTTTCTCGGTCGAACTCGCCTCTTCTTGCCCCATCTTCCTGCGCCAGCAAATAAACTTTTGAACGGTGGCGAAAGTCGAATCTATGCAACGCATGTAGGACATGCCCATAAGCGGCACGCTCGAAGTAGTTCACTTCCAAGAGCCCGTGTTGTTGTCGCCACGAGGTTGCAATGGTTGCTCGGCATCGGATAAGCAGGCGAACGGCTGACACTAAGTTGCAGACGGCCGACAGTGCCAAAAAACCGTCTCGCGCGCGGACCAGCCGCCTGTTCACCCGCCTTGAGCGCGGCTTTTCGACTTCGCACGAAGTAGCGCCAATGATTGTGTCGGCGTCGTGGCTGACGCCACGCTGAACACGAAGACGACAACAACTTCAACAACAACAAGTAGGCAAGTCGATATCCGTAAAAACACGCACACAGATCCGCGTCATCGCTATATATATATATATATATATATATATATATACATATACTACAACAACCCCGAACCTCCCCCTCGTAGTACAACGTCTAGTGGTTTGCTGCAGTGCGCTGTACAAGCTCTAAATTGAACAAGAGGCAAACGGTTGTTCGATTGCACCCTGGCACCTACTTCCGCTGCTTCTGCATGCGCGAATATGTTGTGGTGTCATCATGATGGCATCATGGCTGTGACGCCAGCGCCATCCGCGGTCGCAGCATGTTCGTGGCAGCCCGCCAACTGAATACATGCGACCACGACGAACGAACGGACCAACGAAAAAGGCCGGCGTAAAGTCACTGTATTGCTTGCGAGTTGTTCGACCCGTTCTAGGCCCGCTGACTGCATGTGTGCGGCAACTCGAAAAGCAGCGGGGGCGGCGGCCCCGCTGCTTTTCGAGCAGCAGTAGCGGGAACCGGCGGAGGGCCACAGCCCAAAGAGTGTGCAAGGGGGAGGAGGGAAAGAGAGGGAGAGGAATCGACATGGATAGAATATGAGAAAGAGGAAGAGAGACAGGAATCAATATGAATAGAATATGAGAGAGAGAAAAAGCATGAAAAAAAAGAGAATGGAAAGATGGGGCTTTGCGAGAGAGTGGCGGAATTGGGCACAGAATGTGGCGGAATAGGGCACATAATGTGGCGGAATAGGGCACAGAATGTGGCGGATTAGGGCACAGAATGTGGCGGCATAGGGCACAGAATGTGCCCGACACCGGCCGGCTGCGGCAGCGGAGCGTAGTCCAAACTGCCCAAGCAGTTCGACAATTCCCTAGCGTCTCCCCGACACCGACTGCTGTTTTGTCGATTGGGAGGATCGGCACGGCTTTTCAGCACTGAAGCAGACGAAGTGGGAGTCTGCAGACGGGCGGGCAGAACGCGGTCGTTCGTGCTCGTCTTCGTTTCTGCGTCCACCGGTAGGTCGCTAGGTCGCTTACTAGGCAGGATGGCAGACTGAAGCTGGCTGGGTGGGTGGCTCGCTGACCTATCTATGGTCGACCGGCCAGTCGCGAGGTCTATGCCGCCTCTGAGCAGAGACTTCAGTTGGGTGACTGAGCGAGTGAGTGAGTGACTGAGTCAGTGAGTGAGTGCGCCAGTGAGGAAACGAGGATGGTTCTTGTTCTACTTTTTCGTAAGCCCTCACGTCCCTGGCCGCCAGCAGCCACCGTACTGCTGGTTCTGCTAATGCTCTATTGGGGTGACGGAGTCTGGCGGCCGAGGGTCTGCTGCCAGATGGACTCGTTTGCGGCACTATTGCTGACTGACAGGTCATGGTAGAGAGACAGAGAAAGAGAGAGACAAAGATATAGGAAAGCAGATAGATCGAGGGGGTGAGTGCGATATGGGAGCAACGGGTTCCCGGTGGAAGAAGTTCTAGGCGCAAGCTATCACGAACCAGGTCATCATACACTCTTTTTGCGCCTCCTTCCTCTCTCCCTCCCTTCCTCCCTCCCTCCTTTCCTCCAAATGGAAAGTCTGGCACATCCGCTGTAATAAAGACGCGCTGCCGCCGACTATGCTGGGTCAGGCTCAACTGAAGCGGGAAAGATAGGATAGGGTTGGGTAGGCCTTTAAATGGCAGCCGAAGTGATGATGGAATAAAGGCGCTCACGTTGGGCTCGTCGAACCGGCTGACATCGATGCCTGCGACGGTGCCTACGGTGCAACGACGGTCACAGCTAAACTGTGCATGCAGCAAGCCACATCAGGATTAGGAACTATAACGCGGCATCGCGACGCCATGTTGGTGAAGCGCCGTGGCGGGCGCTTCATAGACATCAGAGTTGTCTCACTACTAATTGCAGTGCAATATTTTTTGCCAATTAGATACATGCCAATTTGACGAACAGATGTAGCAGCTGGGCGTGAACGTGTGACTCGCTCGTCGCAAGACGCGTTCGTTGTAACACGCTCACGTCTGGGTGGCTGATATGAAAACGGACGTTCATCGTTTTAAAACGCCGTGCCCCTCGCTTAAGTGTGGCGCTATTGATGTAGGACTCCAATGCCCGCGACAGTCAACGGGTATGTGCCACTCATTGGACCGAACAAATTTTACTCAATCATCAGTGCATAAGCGAGTCACTACTGTTCTCCGTATCGGCTGGGCAGCCATCGCTGTTCTCCTTTATAAGCAAAGAAGAAAAACAAGAACCTAAATATACAGCTAGCGAAGCCTTATACATGGACAAGGGCAATGCCTAACAATACGAACCTGGCATCTAATGCTAGGTCAAGTGTGCCTCAAGTTTACATATATACATTTCAGTCTTCGAAGGCAAAAAACCGCCTAGGCAAGTCACTTAAGTTATATATATATATATATATATATATATATATATATATATATATATATATATATATATATATATATATATATATATATCTTAAAATATATTATTTTTTCTATATTGTGTTATTCTAGAGAAACCCAGAAAACAACACTTCTTCTAATTCTTTAAGTATAACTCATAATAAAGATACTTTAACTCCAGTGTCACGTTGTGCTTAAAAATTGACTGGATCGCGTTACACTATTCGCAGATGCCCAGTTGCCCCAGTTACATCGCGCCTTTCTACGTGACTGCCACTGCGCCAACGCCTTATCTCAAATCGATATCTATCCCAATCGTGTCCTTGCGCTGCATTGATCAATCCTCTCACCTTCTATACCCTTATTGCGTGGGACGTCCCCAGAGGGTGCGCGCCGCAGCTCCGCTTGTGTAAGTTGCACTGTTGCGGTTGCAGTCATTGCTCGTAAAATTTTAGCCACATATGTATTTAAATTTAGAAGCCTCCGAATAATAGCCAGGCAATACATGCAGCACACTGGCTTCATTGTGAAACATACTGTATAAGGCCTATACGTACACGTAAACATTGTTCGGCTCAAAGGAGTATGGTGAGGGACAGTAAAAACAAAATCAGTTATCATTTTAACTGTCAATGTGTTCATATGTGACGAAAACGACAGCAACGGGTGCATTTATTCTATGAAAGTCTGGTGTACTTACGCTATATATATATATATATATATATATATATATAGCGTCACGCCAGTCCACACAAATTGGGGCTAAGACAGCTATTTTCCATGGTCGCTAAGATTAAAATCTCGAGAGGCGCCGATGCAAACTAAACAAGGGCGTGGTAACTTCGACCGAAAATAATTTCGCCTCTAGCTGCGTAGTTACGAAGCGTTACCAGGGTTCGTGTGTCGACGCCTCAAAGTTTAGTCAGCTCTGTACATTAACAAGTTACTGTAATATGAGAAGATTGCATACATATATATACTTCAATACGAACTACGGCATAAACATATATTGCTCGTTTTGATGTAAAGGCGTTAAATGTCAGCATACTACAGTACGAGTCCGAAACTCGCTAGAGAGCGGCAACGTGACTGCTGTTCGGATTTGTACACAGTATGGCCCTCATGTGCGCCTGCTCGATATTTGCTCAAGTTCACTTCTGCGCCGATTTAGAAATAGGCGCCCGTGCACGCATGGCTAACGATTGTGCATGGCGACTTAAAATCAACAAGCACGACGACAACAATAATCATCATCAAGTACAACACATAAACAACAACACCAGCAACAACAACAAACGCCATTTCTAACTAACATAACATTATTGGCAACATTAGCAACAACAATAGCAACATCCAACGACAACGGCAACAACCACGCCAACAGAAACAACAATAACAACAGAGAAATGCCGGGGTGTCCGGTGTTGGGTGACTGGCCTCACGCTGCTTGCACAGGGCAACCGACTAATAAAAAACAAAAAATTGCGCGAAAAAATGAGGCCGCGAAGGAGAGACGACGATCGACTAACAACGGCCGCCCACAAACAGTAACAGGGGCTGCAAGATGACTCTATGCATCATGAGGGCCTGCTCATCGAGGATCCCCCGAGGGGCAACCAGAGACAGGCGTAGTCGTAGTAAGAAGAGGAGGACGAGGAGGAGCATAACGGCGCTTGTAACAGTCGTAATAGTAGAGAGCCCATATAGAGCGTAGATGAAGCGCTGCGTGCCATTCGTGCAACGCCGCCGTCTGTGCTGGCACCACAGCGTGGTAAGTGGTCTACAGCTTTCCACTCGGGAGGTGTCTTCGACCTGTCTAGGCAAACTGAAGAGAACCAAAGAGGTTGATCCGGACGGACGACGCATCGTCCCCGCCGGGCAACGTGAAGAACCGACCCCCCCCCCCCCCGGACTCCTCCGTTCCCCTTCTTTACTGAGGTGACTCTGGGTTCTGACGGGCCGGGTGACCGATTGAAATGGCGGGGCAGCCTGGAGCCAAGACGCCTCTGACCGGGGTGGCTGTTGACTGTGATCGTGTTGCTGCTGATGCCACCGCCTGCCGTCAGCTGGTTCCCATCTATGAATAATGTATATATAAGCCACTGGCGATATGGATGGAAACAGATACCACACACACACATATATATATATATATGTACAGACATATACACTGTTGCTCACTTTTGGTTGGACACTTGCATACGGCCGCACAATACGAGCGGTGGCTAGTGTCAATTGGCGCTCTCCTATCCATGCAAATATTTGTGTATATACATATATATATATATATATATATATATATATATATATATATATATAGCAATTGACACTAGCTAACACGAATATAAAAACATATATATTGCTGTAGTATCGTATCAGTAGCCCTCTTGTTTTTATATTCGTGTTAGCTATGCTATTGATGACCATTTAATATAAAAACATCTAAAATAAGCCATACGAATTCTTCTTCTTACCGTATTTTAGATGTATGTATATTTAAAAATATTACTGCCTTATATATATATATATATATATATATATATATATATATATATATACGCAAATACGAATGCAAAATTTGTCATTCGCTTTCACTACTAGCATGTCATGATGGACTTTGCTCTACATCAGTCGTCCTCCTTCGTGTCCTGTAGATCTGTAGAAATACCCTTTTTTCAACCAAACGATAAGGCTGCAAGGATTGAGGTTCTAGTTGTCACGGCCCATGCCAGGCCGGTGCCGGTGTGCCATCCCATATTCTATTAGGAGTTCTTTAAACAAAAATCTCTATTAGGAGTTATTTAAACAAAACAAAAACAACGTGTTTGCACATATCGTAGCATTACTATCACTGCGTGGAGCTTTGCGGACTCCATTTGAGAGATGGAGCTCAACTCAGTGGCCCGTTGAATGGAGGCCAAATGAACAGCGGTCAGTGACGGTTCGTCGGACGCGCCGGACTTCGGCGGACACGCTCAACCGGTACACGACAGCAGAACGAGGACAAGAAGTAGGGAGGGTTAAACCGTCCATTAGGCGGCACCACCATCGACTAGAGTCACTCCATTATGTCATCACCATCGACATCGGTATCGTCAGAACAGCCTCGAGATCATCAACATTACTTCTGGAGTGTGCTTTTGGAACTGCTCTACACGGCAGACATTTTTTTAAAAGATTTTCCGTAAGGCAATTGCTTGTGTACGGTTTTTTCATGTCATGGCTAATTTTACTCCACTCCGGCATTTACCCTGTCTAAATTGGAAACCATGCAAACCAATTTAAGAGTGGCCGGTCTGGGTCTCGAACCCAGTCCTCCCGAATGCAAGGCAAAGGCTTTGCCACTAAGCCATCTTGCTCGGTGCGACATGATCGAACAGACTGATAAAATCGAACAGTTTTCGAACATCGAGAGAGAGAGATAAAGAAAAAGATAAAGAAAATTTCGTGCGTGAGTATTACTACCTATTACTACCATCATCATAATCTGCCGATATAAGTTGACGGCATCAAGAGGACCTATCTACCTACATATTCCACCCCACCTCACTTCACCGTGGAACCGTCGTCCATGCTATCTACCTACAAGAGTTCCTTTCTTCGAGAATTGCAATTCTAGAACTTGAAAACTCCAATGTTGCCTTGGAGGCACTGGACTGTGCATTCTCAATGCATATGACGGTTACGATGGACGGTGGACGCAGAACAGAGAACATGATAAGCATGCAATTATTAAAATCATGCAATTTTAATCATTGCATTATTAAAATGATTACGAAATACCACTACTATTGCCTATATGGCCCATAAGCTCACCTGCACTACGTACTATAACAGGCAACAGCAGGACATCGGTCGCAGTAGTACGTCGGACACTTTTCGCAGTACTTCCCTTAAGGTCCATTTCTATATATATATATATATATATATATATATACGAATGAGCGTACGTATGCCAAGCCAACTGGCCGTGTCACAGAGGTCACGTTTATTGGCAGCGGCTGCACAACAACAGAGCCACCATAAACTGACTGTCTGTAATTACACACGCTCGTACGGGCGATCATCCAATGCTTGTTTGCCAGGTTGTGTTTTGACGTTTAGCCGCCAACGGTTGGCTGTAGGTAGGCTGGGCGGCGTAGCAGGGCATGGGAGGGACGAACGAGGAAATAGCCAGGGCGAATTCTGATATGACGATCTATGTACTATTTGGCGAAGATCGAGTGAACGATGCTCATCATCCTGATGTCGATAATGATGATGACTACTACAACTGCTGGTGCTGCGGCTGCGTATGGCTGAGGGGTTGTGCCGAATGTCACTCACGTGCGAATCGTGGGCTCAGTTGTTAAACAGCAAACAGGATGGACATTTAAGGGTCGTCGTGCCAGGCCCGAATGATTACCAAGGCACAAGCTTCAAACTAGGCCTAACAGGGAATAGCGGATCGGGGCATTTACATATATATATATATATATATATATATATATATATATATATATATATATATATATATATATATATATATTTAACATGAAAATATACAGGCAGAATATGGGAACGCAACGTAGATGATAACTTCTGCTCTATTACGACAATATATATATATATATATATTGTCGATAGTACGTTGAAAACATTTATTTGCATGCTCTTGGTAGCTCTTGTCGCAATCGCCCCTAGAGCTAAGTTGGCAGAGTCTAACCTATGTAATGTTGACGACGTGGGTTGCATTAAAATCTACATTGGGTTGGCATGCAAACACAGCCCTATATATATATATATATATTTGATGATTCACCCTTGACCGGATTGTGTTTGCATGCCAAGATATTTTAATGCGACCCACGTCTAGGCCTACGCTACAGCTCGACTAGACTTTGCCGACTTAGCACTACGCGCGATTGTAACACGTCGCGAATACAAATCGTTGTTTTCAGCGCGCTATCGACAATGTGTTTTTGTGCGGCGACATAGTGAATTTGGACACTCTCGGTGATTAAGCCAACTCTGGCGCTAGAAGGGGAACACCGGCTTGCTATCGGCTGACAGAGCGATTAGATGGCGCCGTTAGCCGAGAGTGCTGAGGGTTAGCAAAACGACACGACATACTAAGGGCGTTTGAAAAAATTGATACGGGACGACGAATAGGTTGCCTTTCTGATTTCGTATCCAGCTTTCGTATACCCGTTACGACAACGACGACGGCGACAACGACAAAAACAACGATAACGCCTTTACTGCCGTCCGACAAGGTTAAAGATGCAACAGCCAAGTGATAACAACAACAACAACAACAACAGCAAAAACAGCAACAACAACACAACAATACCAGCAGAACAATGGTCACACATATATTTCTGGCGAGGTAACAAAATGCCGGACAAGCATTTTTACCCACACTCCTCCACTCTCCGACGCGTCTTTGGGATACAACTTAAGTTGTTTCGTGGCGAGAGCTCGCTCGTGCAGTGCTCGTGGAGAGCTTTTTCTTTGGAGAGCGTTGCCCCTTTCCCACAACGTGCACATGCACATAATATTTACATTACTGGGCCGACCTAATAAGCGAACACGAATCTCGGCGAGACACTGGAGTCCGGACGAGGACAATGGTCATCATTTGCATGCAATGTTGAAGCCTGTCGTGGACAGTGTGGACGACAACAAGTTTGGCACGACTGATGAATCTACCTGTCGTAAGGTGCCAGAAATCACACACGTAAAAAAAAACTACCCTACTTAGACAAACACAAGCAAACGGGTGTGAACTTGATATGTCCGAGAACTATGTACTGCACAGTCATTACAAATTGAAAGCTGTTTATAAATACAACATATGGAACATAAATAAAGTAATATGCTGCGAGTGTATTACTTTATTTATCTTTGATTCGTGGATGTGACTCGCGCAGTCTAGACGTATTTGAGCTTCTTGCTAAACTGCTGCATTGGAGGTTGTCCTTGCCTAACCAGCGACCACGCATCATGTGACCATCGTCAGCCTCTGTTAGTTATAGAATTAAGCACGCAATTCCCTTCGATTTCAGACATCATTGACATATGTTTAGCGAGATGTTCAGCAAGGCTTTTTGTCTATTGTGTGCTGCTAATACTACTATTGCACTTACTAGAATACGTATTAGTTCTTCAGTTATCGCAGGGATCTAAATCTCACCGACAATGTTACCGTGTGGGCAAGGTGCGACGAGGTGTGCCTAATGAGCCGTAATATAGCGAGCTTATTTTCGCACGCTTAATTCGGCGTCTGACAGCTGAGACCGGCGTGCTGGCAGCTCATAAAAATAGCACTGAATATCAGCCAGCGATCTCATGTGTTATACGTCCTGCCGCAAGAAAGCGTACGTCAAGCACTAGCTCTTCTACAAAATAGATTGTTGTAAAACATAGCAACGGATACCATCTCGTGCTCGATCTGGACCGTCCTTAACGAAGTGCTCATATTGTGTACGTTGCCAAAACTTGCCTGGATTTAGTAAACACCAGTTTGCCAGGTGCCTGCGTATAAAAATCAATACGTGCATACTGGTACTGTACATAGCATTGGTAGTCAGCAAGCTGTTGCACGGCTTTCCCGTATGGGAACTATATACAAAAATATCTATATCGGCACTGCGACGAAGATCTTTACACTTCTTCTCTCGGTGGAACGGCAAAACAGCAAGTATTTATGTTTAATAATAGCATGAATTATTTTGTACATACTCCATTTGAGTGAAATAAATATGATTGAAAAAAAAATATCTTGGCCTGCTGTCCAAGGGACTTCACTTAAGGTGCTCTCTAATTCCGACCGATGTGTAGATTTGCCTCACTTGCTGATCTTTTAATTATTTAACAAAAATCGTGCTTTTATGCAGGATCAGCGGGCCAACATTTCTCATCATTCCAAAACGCTTTAAGGGGCCACTTCTCAGCAACTCCAACGGTCGTTGTACGTACAGAAAGTTTAAACAACATTTTTGTCTGGCGCACGGTCAAATAGATATATCAAAATGGCCCACCATACAGTTCTCATCCATGTCTCTTTATTTCAAATGAAGGTTTTTCTATATATATATATATATATATATATATATATATATATGTGTACAGAGCAAAGATAAAGTACAGAAGTGTTAAGGAAATAACAGAAAAGCTATCGGCATGCTGGGAATATCATTTTACGCTGCGTTGCGGAAAAGGCCGGTTGGGCGAGCAAAAAGCCAATTGATACGAATTTGTCGATAGCAGTAGCCTGCCGCTCATCTAATGCTCAACCAATATGTGTGCCTTGGCAAAAAAGGGTTGCTCTGTGTATAAACGCCTGTGCTTATATATATATATATATATATATATATAAATACATACGTACACTATAGGCGCTCTGCCCAAACATCAGTGGTTTTGCATCTAAGCCCTTGCATGTATATATATATATATATATATATATATATATACGTACACTATAGGCGCTCTGCCCAAACATCAGTGGTTTTGCATCTAAACCCTTGCATATATATATATATATATATAAATTGTATCTGCCTATCTCGCACCACTCATTTCCACTCCCTCTCTCTGTCAATCTTCCTTCTGTCACTCTGTCCGCTGCTGACGTGATCCGTTAGTGGGCTAGCACAGCTAACAACGCCGTGTCGTCAACATCAGTGTTCGCCTACGCTATTGTCGTTACCGTCTCACTCTTCTCTCCTTCGTTGCACCACTGTCTTTTCCCTTTTCCTCCCTTCTTCGTTGCACCACTGTCTTTTCCCTTTTCCTCCTCCTCCTCTCTCTCTCGAGCGTCTGTTTGTTGTGACCGCTCTATTTCGGTCTGTTCGGTAGAGGGGGGGTTATTGGCTTTGCTTGCGTAGCCCGTCGTGCCACAGAAGAACTCACTGGTCTCTCTGATCCGACGACCTCGGTGCAGACCGAATCGCAGATGCCAGATGATCTCGAGACGGAGGTGGGCCAGATATGGGCCACGTCCTGACCTGGCCTGGCCGAACGACCTCCCAAGGCAAGAGACGTCGCGCCGCTAATTCGATATCGGCACTACTCTCATGTACACAGACACACTTCGGCAAAGCGAAACGGCACTAGTATTACGATTATAATAGTAATAGTAGAAGTAGTGAGAAATACGCGTACAGCGACATCTAGATCTCTCTGAGCTTGGCACATGCATGAGCAGTTGTACAAAAGGACCAGGGATATATATATTCAGGAATGGACGTATCTCTCTCTCGCGCGCTCTCTCTCTCTCTCTCTCTATATATATATATATATATATAAATATATAGGTATAACTCGACCTGTCGTTTATCTCGCGTGGTGTTACTTAACTAAGTGGTGCTGGTGCCATTAAACCATCTTCTAGCGTCTCAGAAAAGCAAACGATGTGGAGCTGTACGCGCGCCCAACATTTTGAGAACCTACGACGTTCCCTATTTTCAGCGTTCTCTGATACGTACCCCTTTTGAAATGCGTGGCGTCAGACCATACAGGGTGTGAGTGCGCACCACACA
Organism: Dermanyssus gallinae; assembly: GCA_003439945.1. Classification (NCBI taxonomy): domain Eukaryota; kingdom Metazoa; phylum Arthropoda; class Arachnida; order Mesostigmata; family Dermanyssidae; genus Dermanyssus; species Dermanyssus gallinae. The sequence goes on along the minus strand of QVRM01002626.1, from coordinate 218,327 downwards.
GCTACACCCCATACCCCACAGGAGGTCTGCACTGACTGGACAGGAATCATCGTCATACTGGAAGGACGTTTTCCGTCGTTCAGGTACGAACCCGTGTGACGGCGTGGTCTAGGGGACGCTAGTACGCTAATCATGGTTGCTATCTTCCGGGATATCGCCAGTTCAATCCCTGTTGTTGATCGAATTTTCTTTGAGCGATGCTCATTGAGAATAGATGATAAACCATACAGCTGAGAGGAAGCCAAGACTGTTGGGGAAACCATATATATATATATATATATATATATATATATATATATTTCAACATGTTCGGCCCTCGGTTCACTGAAGATATACCTCACGGTGAGTTCCAAGCCCGTAGGGGTCGGAGGACGGTCTAGAATTAAAAACAACCTTCTTAAAAAAACAAATTCTAGGTACTAACACGTGGTTTGAGAATCGCTGGGATTGTGAATACATGTCTTGGACAATTGAGTCGTTGATGCAACCATGTATTACCGCACTATGTACGTGTGCTAATCGTTATGGATGTGTACTAACGCATGATGCGCCATAGTGTCCACCGGTTCCCCACATTTACGCTGATGGGCTTCTACCAACGTTTCTCCCAGTCACAGGCTGATACCAACCCCACAGGGGCTTGGAAGAGCGTGCAGCAAACCCACGCCACCAGCTGACGCTGTTTTCAATTGGGCTTTCGCAGTGTTAAATTAAACGTCTAACTGCTTCTCGAACACAAACGTCACCTAATCATGGTGAATATGCGTGTTTTTCAATGTTGTTGCTGTCGCGGGTAATATATTTTCTGACCTCTTTTTCCTTTCTCGTCGGTGAAGGGCCCCCTCCACCTACGACATCGTTATCAATAGCGCGGGACGCCTTAGGGTGAAATAATCGGATAGACGCAATCCTCCTTTTGATACCGGTTGGAGTGTCTACGTCATAGGCTGGGGCTCCGGGTTGAGCAAAAGTTCCACCGTCATTATGGCTATTTCGTCTTGTTCGCGCAGTTTTCTTTGGCCCAGTCGCCTACGTCCACTTCTCTCAATGTGTGAGTTAACCTCAAGACTGAGTAGAAAGAACGGAGCAGGAAAAAGCCGGTGTGCGAGCCAACGTCTGAGTCGATCGCACGCACGTCTGAGTTTAGCGAGCCTTTTTCTCAGGACATCAGGAATACCCTCAGACAACAATGCTCAGCACTCTTAGTAATTCCATATTCTGTGATTACCTATAGATCAAGTAAGAGTTTTTGGAGTGCCGCATATATATAAATATATATATATATATACATTAATAACCTCCTATAGGTTTTTAGTATGCGTATGTGCCTATCATATACGGAAAATGCCCAAGTGTGTGTTTCAGAAAACGACAACACCATATTCAGACCCGACTGTATAGTATTTTAATAAAAATGAACGTCGTCGCTCTACGTACGTAGTGCTACGTCGATAGAGTGCTATCGACTGGAGAGGAATATTGGCACAGAGCGACTCATCGACCCATTTCACCTGCTTACCTACCTACTTGTTTCCTTGGTTGGCCACTGTAAACTACGCATTCGCTACTTAAAAATTGGCAATTTCGGTCCTTGTGCGTTAAGGAGGAGCATGTTGGCCAACTAGCCGTATCAGCCTGTGCCGCCCTGAAAGCTTCTATGAGGTTTGCGCCGGGCACTACACCCACCTATGGTGCCGGTAGGTTTAAATGTCTGCCGGACCTGTCCTGATGCGTCTGCTTCGGCCGTTTGCTCAGGTCGTACTTAGGGCGACTCATCTCTGTGGTGGCTACCGTTGGCTCTCTTGTGCTTATTTGAGCGGCTTCTTAAAATCTAAAGAAGGGATAGGATACAAAGAGAGTCGACCGAGAAAAAGGAGGCAAATCGATACATAGAAAGAGAGAGAGAGATGGAAGAGAGAAGGGGAAGATGCAAGAGGGAAAGAGACAATAAACGCTCGCGATTATTGTGGCTATATCTACCACCTGCCAAAGCAACGTCGCGTGCAACGACGTCGAGGACTTCCACTAGCATTCGCTATCACTAGTAAGACGAGTGCGAGTACTTACTACGATATCTACTACAACAACTGCTGCTCTTACCTCATCACCCGCCTCAGTGACAATGACGGCCTGAACTTTGTGCTTAATTAACTTGACGAAGAAGAAACCGCGCAAAAAAAGGCACATACAAGTAGTGGAGGCGCAGGGACAGGAGCGGGAGAACAAGAAGTGAGGAGAACGAGTAGAAAGGAGCTCGTTCGCTAGCTAGTTTGGGCGTAGGCTTAGGTTTGCGGTAGACCACAACATCACGACCCCAAGTGATCTCCCTAGCCGACGGGGCTGGCAACGTCTGACAGTTGCTGGCTTGGTGCCTGGTTTCTTGCCTACCAGCTTTGCCCATGAACGAGCCGATGCGTGCTTGACTTCTTGCTGGCCCGCCGTTCTGTCTACCATGTCGGTGAAATTAGGGCCACGCCAGGGGGGAGGTTAGACACGTGTGTGGGCTGCACAAAGGGGAGCCGGGAATAGGAGAAGAACTACCACTAGTTCAGGTAAATCGGTAGTGAGGAAGCTACTATAAGGACGATGAGGAAGTAAATGTACGAAGAAAAGAGAAGAAGAGGAGAAGTTGCGGGGGCGCAGTGGCCCCGAGACTGGTGGCCAGACGCCGGGACGAAAGAAGATGCTTAACCACATAGTGGCCGAAACTGCAGCAGCGGCGGATGGGCCTGCGTACGGGCTCACATGCGCTGAAAGGTTTGCCTGCGTACCAGTCTGTCTGCCTGTCTGTCTGTCTGTTCGAAGACGCGTACGTACCGCATTGCCTGGTTGTAGTAACGGTACGCCTCGGCGAGGTTCGAGTTCTTCTCGTAAAGCCGGCCTAGGTTATTCCACATCTTTACATTGCCCGGGTGCACTTTGAGAGCCGAGTTGTACAGCCGCTGCTCAGATTGCCTGCAAGCGAAACGAATAGACGACAACGCTGTTAAGTGCCCTTCTTCTTGCTGCTGCTGCTGCTGCTTCAGCTACTGCCTGCTACTAGTGAAACCAAACCGCTTCTACTGCGACTACTTTTTCTACAACTACTTCGATTACTACTGATACTACTAGTACGAGTAGTACCACACTGCCACTTTGACTGGTACAACGGCCGACCACTTCAGTTACTGCTGCTGCTTCTGTTCTCGACTACAGCCCCTCTCACACCGCTACCGTCACCACCACTACCACTACCTGATATTTATCGGTACTTGATATTGCGCATCCCACACGTTCTCACACGGGTAGCATGCAATCGTCCACCCGAAACGAAAAAGTTCCAATGCTATAAATATTCCGACGTGAAGGGCGGGGCAGACCAGTCGCCGAGTCCCTTTCGCCTCTTCCCCTGCGGTGTCTGTCTGACAGATATTCGGATCCGGCAGTAGTGAACGAAGAACGGAGAAGAGAAGAAAAGAAGCGCACAAGGTGCAGTGGTGAAAACGGAAAATAGCCGCCTAAAGGAGAAATTGTCGACACGTCCTCCGTCTCTCGGTCCCGCTCCACCAGTGGTCGACTTGTCTTATACGTCGTCGTTAGAAGGAGTACGGGGACACGGAGGGGGGGGGGGTATTTGAGTCTGTGGGGGTGCTGGGGTGCAGTAGGATGCGAACGCGCCGACGTCACGACACTGAGTAACAGCAGCACTACTTGTAGTAGTAGTAGTCATCGTTGTCGTCGCCGTAGTAGTGGTAGCATGAGTTGGCAGGCGTGCGGACCTTTCGTTTCGTTTCAGGGCGCCGTCCTGGCCGGGATCCCCGGACCGACTTTGCCGGTCGAACGCGAAGCCGGCGCCCGTGCCCGTTGAGAGGAAGAACGAAAAGGAGCAGAGACTTTTAGGGAAAAATCGTTATTCTCCAAAACAGAGCAGGCGCAGCACTGTGCGGGAGGCGCCGAAACGATGGCAAGGCCATGGGCCCGCTCATGAATCGATGGGGGGGGCTTGCTGGCTCAATTCTTCGGGTCATCCATCACTCCTGTCGATCTTGTATTCTGCCTTTTACCCGGTGGTGCACCACCCCAATTTATCCAAGGCGCCTGCGCAACGAGTTCAGATGTCCCCTTCAACCTCTCACAGTTTTGCGTCCGTTTTTCTTCTTCTTCTTTTTCAACATGTCTCGGAAGCGAAACGGGATTCATCGTCTTTGTTGCAGTAGGCGGTTCGGCGACCGACCGCTCTCGAAAACCCCGAATTCTTTGCTACTGCGCGCCTAAGGAGCGGCACTCGTTGACAACTTCCTGTTACCACGAGGACACGTTCCCGTTAAACACTCCTCTTCGCTGTCTGTTTGAGCACCCGCTCCACGCAAAAATCCTTAGCGTCTACCCGGCCGGTGGCAGACTAACAGTTTCTGCACGCTACCATAGCGAGGATGGCTGAGTTTAGGTCTAACAAAATTGCCTCTTTCCCAATACATAGTTGAGACGCACCGCAGATGATTCAACTATCCGCGTTTCTGTGTCGGCAGCATATTGAGTATTAACCAATGCCGACGGCCGTTAGCAATTTCATTAAAAAGAACACTCAAGTTTCATTATTATACAGCCGTGGCTTTCAGCATTATCCGGATCAAGATGAGCTGTGCCGCAATTACTATTTTCTTCTAGGCTTCATACGCTAGCTAGGCTTAAGAAAGTCCTGCTTACATATTTATTCTTTTTACATACTGAGAAGGGTAATGCATAATAATAATGATGTTGCGAGAATTAACAAAACGGGCTCAATAGCATTTTAATAAAGATTACTAAGTTGTCCTTTTCAAGCGCCTATGCAATTATTCGAAAGCCGTCTTTAACCTGCAGTTTTTAGCTGCGTTATGGAATGCTCGATACATCGCTTTTGGTGCCGATAGGTCTTCTAACGTTTTTTACGAGCATAATAACGTATAGCGCGTTTTACCATTGACGTTATCTGCATATTAATTAATAATAGACAACATTGGAGATTAAATAGCACGAACATGTAATTCAAAATGAGACAAATGAAATGGAGATCGTACACAGAATAACGCGAAAAAGGATCAAATTTAAACTGCATCAATTTCTAAGGTATCTACAAAGGAAATTATTCACTTCAATAACAAGACCTTACTTTTTTGTACGCTAATTCAAGTTTTTGTATAAAAAAAATCAGGAACGTCTGCAAAATTGCTTCTAAGCAACCGTAACCTAACACTGATTTAAAATGTTTATTTGCAAGTAATATTTGTAAATCATCTCGAGTGTTTTGGTTTGAATAACATTTACATTTCTTTGCGGCGTCGAAAACTTCACTATTAACCATCCATAATACCAACGCATTTTAGTCACTAAGGATGCATATATTTTTATTTATGTTTAAACGTCTCTTACATGATTATACGTTCACGTCATTGGTAAAATTGGCGTCTTTTAAAAAGAGCATTCGAGCATCGCTGGAGGTAGTACAAGCCATGCGGTTTAGCACAAAGTCTGCATGCACTCAGAGGGCATACTTTAAAATTCTATGTGGAAACCGAGAGCCGCAAATCAGTTACTAAGTGTCAGGCTCTGTTGTTCGGGCTTTTTCAAGCGTTCGAATTCACTGCCTGTGTTTTACAATGTAACACGTTTACCACAGTATTTATCCCAAATGAAAAGGTATTCGTTAGACGCCTTTGTTTGCTGCAGGATCAGAAGACAAGATATTAAATGAGCATAGAACCTTATCTGTAACTTGCCCCCGATATTAACTTACTTTTCTAAGCATCGTTTATATGACTTTAAAGAACATTGCTTGTTTTAAGGGGGATTAGACCCAATTGAAAATTTGCATTCTCTGTCCCTATACGACTTTTCGCGACATTTCCTCAAAAGTCGTCAGTTGGTGTCCTGTTTGTTTTTCTGTGTCCTCATGCAACTTCCATAAATCCATTGCACGCAATCAGTGTTTGTTTGTTTCAATTTGTCAACACGTTACAATATTGCAAAGTGAATTGTTTTATGTTGTTGTTATTTATGCCAAGATGGCATGGGCAATTGGCATAAGCAGTAATTTTCAGTAACATGTCTACTCGTCCCGCTGCCATAATGTGTACCACAAACTTGAGCTAAATCAGAATAGCGATGCTGCCGGCCCAACTTGATTATCGTGAGGTTTTGATGTGAGGTGTGACCGGTGATACTTCTGGTGCTGCGTTTGTCATCGCTGGGAGTGCGGTTCTCGGACGGCAAATCTGCAGCGGTATCTAAATGGGAATAAAAAAAGCGACAAGGGACATGCAAAATGTGGGGACCTGACACGTGCTACCAGGCAGACGCAGCGTAGGTATCCAGAGAGAGAATGCAGTGGGTGTAATGGAAAAAATGACGGACGTGAGGAAGACGGCTAACTGTGAGGGAGCGGACGAGATATCCGATACACTATCAACGCGGTCTCAGGCGTGTCCGGTCTCCTCGCCTGACCTCCCTCCATTGGAGATACATACCCCCCCCCCCCTCCCCCTAAGAAAACACCTACCCACGGGAAAACAACACTAGAAACAAAAAAAAACGCGACGCGGCAAATCACGTAGGCATGCCCTGCTGCTTGCATACCATTAATGCTGACCTCTTTAGCTCACTACGAAAACACGATCTATTTCTGTCGACAACCAACGGGGTTGTGCGGTCTTGGTGTCATCTTTCGACTTCTATCATATTTTGTGTACCAAATAACCACAAATAAACTTTAGACGTAGTTTTAGAATGCTAGATTAAATGACACTTGTTTGAGAGTCACTTCTGTAGGGATGCCTAAGAACGAGCTTTGTGTGAAATGTTATCTGGCAATATAGACAAAATGTAGGTCATTCTATCTGCTAGCTATAATCAGTAAAGTTTATGAAAAATTTACCCGAAAAACCGTTTATCAGATTTATATACCTGTAGAACTTGTTAATAGTAATGGTTGCCTCTAACAACTAGTATTTGGGCAAAGCGCTTAGAAAACGATTTTCTCGTAGCTAGGACGGTAGGCAATTCAAATCTACACCAAATTGCAGAAGCCTGAGTAAAAGAATCGGTCGCGGAGCAATGCGAAATACTAAACGTGACTAATTATATATAACGGTAACATTTTTTACATAACTGTTACATATGTATATTTTGTATTTTAAAATTTCACATTTACTGGTACTGCTTGATACTGTAGGACCTTGAAGAAGAACGACAATTTGATAAGGACCTAGTCGAACAGGTTGCTTTAGTTGCAGAGGGTCTATCGAATAGAACACACCTGTATTAAGTCCCGGTGTTGTACGCGTAGTGCAAACATTTGACAAAGCATCTGTGACATTGTTAATTTATATATTCACCCGCGCAAATAACTCAAAGAGAAAAATAAGAGCGCAGATAAATGGGAGCCCGCTAGGGTTTTCGGAAAATAAGAGCAAAACGCGCGTAGGAACTAGTAGGCGCGGTCCTAAATTCGCTAAATTCGCGAGTCAGTGTGGAACTATTAACTACAGACGCTGCGAAAGTTCCTCTCGGTGACAGGCCCGGCAAATTTCGAATCCCCGTTGGAAGGCATAGACTAAATGTTTTTAATTCTAGATCCCCAGGTTGGTGTCTGCGCTGCATTCGCGTGCGTCTTGCGACCGGAATAGACACATAGGTGCACGGGTTCGATTCCCCACTGTTGCGCATTTGCATTTTATAGCGTCTGTTTTACGAAGCAATGCGGAAGCAAACCCGTGGACGTTAGATGTTTGCCGAGGGTCAGCTAGAAATAGTTCTAGACAGCCTTGCGGTGATTGGGTAGAAGTCGTTGTTGGCATTGTTGTGGTGGCGGTAGTTGTTGTTGTTGTTGTTGCTTTTGTTTTTGTTGTTGCTGCTTTTGTTGTTCATGTTGTCGTGCCGGCTTATGAAACCTAAGGTATTGGACACTTGACGGAAGACGAATACACGCATGCACGCGCCCGTTTCTGCTGCCACTTGCTGGGAGCAGTAGTCGCTTGCTTACCCTCGATTGTACACTCGCCTCGTGTGGTCGTATGGTCATTGTTGAGGTCGACGGCTGCTATGGACAGTCTTCTATGGACGGGCGAATGTGTATATGGGTGCGTGGTCGTCGTCGTCGTTACCACGAGAGAGGGTTGCACTAGCGGAATTAGTAGCGGAAGCGGGTACCGGGCCGCCGGGAGGGGAATACGACGCGGTGGAGGGCGGGTGGCGGTGGGGGGAAGGGGGCGAAGGTGGTCGAGCACGAGGTAGAGAAGTAAGCGCGGAACGAGAACGAGCATAGGGGTCGTCGTAGTGGTGAAGAGCTGTGTTTGGAGTGGACGACGAGCTTCTGCGAGGGGGTGGCTGCGGCGGCTGCTTTCCAAGTAAGGAGGGTACGAACACAAGAGCAGCACCAGCTGGGCGTTCCCCACGGGTGGCTTGAAAGACAGACATAGAGAGAGAGAAGACATACCGAGAGGCAGAGAGAGGGAGAGGGGGGAGACAGATAGAGGTGTAGGGTACTGGGGGAAGACAGATAGAGGCGTGGGGTTGTAGGGGGAGACAGAGAGAGGTGTGGGGGTGTAGGGGGAAGAAAGAGTAGCGTTTGGCCGTTGCTTGAAATATCGCGCCATCATTTACGTTACATGGAGCTCGCTGGATGCATGCGCGGGCCACTGCGTTGGTCATGCCGCCGCTACAACTCTTTGGTGTGTATTGTGCCTTTGCTGCTCCTCGTACCACTGGACTCACCACCGCCGCCACTACAGTGCCTCTGAAGTAACCCTAACTGCTGCCGGCGGGAGAAGAATTGTTGTTGTCTGCTGCTGCTGCTGTTCTGGTGGTGAGCAAGCGGAGCCAGCCAGCGAGCGCGGCGTGAGTGGTGAGTCGGAAAAGCTCTGCATATATTCAGAGAAGAGTGCGCTCTCTCCGGTGCGCTCGCGTCGTACAGCATACGTACAGCGTGCAGCGGGGCTAGCGTGCGTGGACAGGACGCCGTAAGAGGTGCAGGACGCCGTGAGAGGTCGGACGACAGGGTGGTAGTTGTAATACCAGTAGTGGTCGTAGTAATAACAGTGGTGCTAGTAGTAGTCGTGGTAGTGGTAACAGCAACAACAGTGGTGAATTGGAAGGTCTGACTGGACGCTGAGAGGAGGCAACTCGGAACTGGACAGCAGCAGCAGCAGCGGTTCTTGTCGTCAACGTCATCATCATCATGATGATAATGATAATCGTCGTCATCATCATCATCATCAACACCACCATCACCACCATAGCCATCATCACCACCACCATCAACAGCATCAATGCATCGGAAGCCTTTTCTAACCTGCTGCGAGCGACACACATGCGCTCCGAACAACGTGCATGATTACAACGAAGGGACGGCGACTAGCAAGAGGATTTACAGAATCTATCTAAGGGTGTGGAGAGTGCGAAGGAGAAGCGAGGGCATGATTTGTCGCCTGACCGACTTGCCCCCCTTCCCCCTCCCGGCGGTGGTTCAGACGCAAAGCACAGATCTCGATGCATTCGGCTTATGTGCAAGCTGGGCACGTCCTCTCGGCCCTAATCACCGTAGGCGCTCGCGACGGCACGCTGAGCACCAACCGAAGCATGTGTGCGGCGTATGCGTGTCTCTGTGGTTGAGCACACCTGGCCATCGTCCCATCGTATGGACACGTCACTCGGCTTGCGTCGGCTAGCTACCTAGCTAACTTATAAATAAATATACATTTAACTATATGTATATATATATATATATATATAATATTTACATATATATATATATATATATTTACATATATATATATATATATATATATATATATTATACCTATATATATATATATATATTACATATATATATATATATATACGAGGTGTGTTCAATCGTTATCGCGACTTTTGAATTTTCGCGGGTTACGTATATTCGAATTTCGATTTTTTGTGGCGTTATGTTGGTACTCATGTCTCTCACTTATGCCGACAAGCTCGGCCATTTTGAATGTTCACTTAATTGTTGACAGCTGCTTTGCTTGCACGTGTTTTGGATCGTCTTCGATTTTTCCCTATTCAAAAAATGGATCAAAGAACCTGTATCAAATTTTGTGTGAAAAACGAAATTAAGTGCGCGGATGCATTCCGAATGTTGACTGTGGCATACGGAGAAGCTACCTTGGACCGAAGCAACGTTTATCGGTGGTACAAAATGTTCTCAGAAGGCCGAGAAGATGTGAACGACGAAGAGCGTGCCGGACGCCCGAGCACTTCAACAACAGACGAAAAAATTAATGAAGTGGAGAAAATGGTATTGGCCAATCGTCGAATCACCGTTAGAGAAGTTGCGGAGGACCTAAACATATCGATTGGCTCGTGCCATTCGATTTTTATCAATAATTTGGGCATGAGACGGGTCGCCGCGAAATTCGTACCAAAATTGCTCAATTGCGACCAAAAACAGCATCGCATGAACATTGCTAATGAGATGTTGGACTCTGTCCGCGACGACCCAAATTTGCTCCAGAGGGTCATAACTGGTGACGAATCGTGGGTTTATGGTTATGACGTGGAAACCAAAGCTCAATCATCTCAATGGAAGCTGCCGCACGAACCAAGACCGAAAAAAGCGCGCCAAGTTCGGTCGAATGTGAAAGTTTTGCTGACAGCTTTCTTCGATTGCAGGGGCGTGGTGCATCATGAGTTCTTGCCACAGGGTAGAACGGTCAATAAGGAATATTACCTGCAAGTTATGCGCAATTTGCGCGAAGCAATCCGCCAGAAACGCCCGGATTTGTGGAAGAATAAAAATTGGCTTTTGCACCACGATAACGCCCCTGCTCACACATCGTTGCTTGTGCGCGAGTTTTTGGCCAAAAACAACACACTACTGATGCCGCAGCCACCGTATTCCCCAGATCTGGCCCCCTGTGACTTTTTCTTGTTCCCTAAACTGAAGAGGCCCATGAAAGGACGACGTTACGCTACGCTTGACGAGATAAAGACGGCATCGAAGGAGGAGCTGAACAAGATAAAAAAAAATGGTTTTTTGAAGTTCTTCGAAGATTGGAAAACTGTTGGCACAAGTGTATAATATCTCATGGGGATTACTTTGAAGGGGACAAAATAGATATTCATGAATAAATGAATAATTTTTGAAAAAACACAAAAGTCGCGATACGTTTTGAACACACTATGTATATATATATATATATATATATATATATATATATATATATATATATATATATATATTTACATATATATATATATACGCCTCTCACTCTTCGTACCTACTCATCGCAAGAACGTAGAGAACAGACCTCTATGCCTCACGGCAACAACAACAACAAATGCCAATAATAATTCGAAGTGTGTGAATCAGCATCGCAACGGTTAGCTTAAAAGTGCCAATATTACGTCTGTTTTTAAAGTGCCACCAATGAATGCACTTGTGACTTTCCTACTCAGTACTAGCCAAGCCTAGGTTGGATAAGTTAGCCAAAACAAAAGGGTTTAAGGCGGGATTTTGGCCAATCGATGGAAGAAACGTAAAAGCAAGCGAGAGGAAGGTAGGAACAGGACATTAGCCTGACTATAAATGGCCACTGTAATTGAACCATTAGGGATCCTGCAGCCCGGACCTGTTTTTCAGAGGCAATGGATGGTTGGCCAGTCCTAGTACTGTGTTTCCGTTTCGCCTATTTGGAGAACAGACACGAAACGGCAGAAAGACAGGACGACGCAATTCAACGTTTCTCTAAAAACAGAAAGCCTCTTAAAGTGGGCTTCTGCAGCGAATTTGACCGAACCGCAGTGCGTTCTATCCAGATATATGGTTTAGAATATCCATGCCTGTTATAATGTTGGTGGTTGTGTGTGCAGTGTTCAAAACTATTTTTTAGACACGGCGTTATTGTCAAGAAAGTTACACTTAGCTACTGTTTGCTACTACTATAAACAAACAAGTAGATATGTGTATTATTTTGTCCTACCCCGTTTTCCAACCTTGTCTAAATTCGATTCCAGGCGCAACGACAAAATGTAACTGATGCCGCAGCAACTTTGCTACAGCGGCTGACGACAGTACAGTTGGAAAACACAGACGTTCCCAGTGCGAAGATATGACACAACACGTTATGTAACTGACAATGAAAATTCTGAGCTGTATACGTACCCAATACTGTACCAGTATTTGAGAGAGCTAAATTAGACCTGAGTTGCCTGATATGGCCTACTCGATTCATACACAACTCTTGGTATTGTCCGTTCACGTTGTTTGTTGTGTTGCGCTACTTAAAAAGCACAACAGTTGGTAGCAATCTACCTCATTCGTTAGACTGCCGGCTGCATGCTCGTCGTTGGCAGAACCAGAAGGCTTAGTTGCCGGAAATACGACGCCTTAATGTGCGGTCAGGATGATAAATAGTGCAAGTTTTAATTTTTCATTTCTAAACTGGCCAGGCGAAACAGACTTCTTTAACGTTTGCTTGTTCTTAAAATACGCGTATAAGCATACAAAGTACTCGGGAAGCGTATCTAAATGGCATTCTCTCTTATGGAGGGAATTCCGCTAATAGTTAGCGCGTACTGAAGAGTTCTAGTAGAGTTAGGAAACAATAATTGCTATATATATATATATATATATATATATATATATATATATATATATATATATATATATATATATATGCACACAACGTGCTAACGTAGCGCAGTTATATTAATAAAACTGTGGTTTATATATAAACTATAGTTTATATACACATATATCATAGGAAGACGCATCGTCGTACGTACCAGTCCAGATTTCGTACTGCCGTTTTCGCCGAGTGCATAAGCAGCATGATGAGTAGGGTGACCAACCAGACCTTGCGCAGCACGCTGAAATGCGAGAGAAAAAGAAATAAGAAAGAAGGTTGCTTATTTCACATGCTTTACTTTTATGGCGTGCGATAGGAGGAAATGCTCAACACAGATTCAAAGTTTGTTATTTGTGGCCGCCGCTCACTGCAGCCAACGACAAAGGGTGGTGCGACTGACTAAGGTGTCCGGACACAGGCCCGTCGACGCCCGCGGTCGTTCGTTCGTATCGTCGTCCTCAGGCAATGCTGGCCCGTCAGTAAAGTAGTCACTGTAGCTACTCGCAGCAGAGTAGCTACGCGGCAAGCAACGCGCGGCGGTGCTTCCCAAGCGGAAAATGCGCGCGCGCGCGAAATAACAAGCTCGTCTGGTCGACGCGCTCTGGGGACAGGCCGCAACATGGGTGGTTGGTTGGGTGGGCGTCGACTTCACAAGACATCTCCTCCGCGCCCGGATCCCTCCCCCCGGGCCCTGATCCTCCCCCCCCCACCCCCCCTACACCCCGGGCCTACAGCCCGACGGCCCTAGACGGCAGGGCCATGGGCGGCCGGCCGTTCGTTTGGCCTGAAGATGAACTTCGCAACACTAGGGGATCTCTGAAGTGAAAGGCCTCATGAGGCGCGAAATGCGGAGCGACGAGAAACGCGAAGCGACGCAAAGCAAACTGCATGTATGTAGTTCGTTGCAGTTGCCGTTGCTGCGAAGAAGAGAGTTCCAGGGTCCGGGGTCCCGGTCCCATGAACCACCGACCGAATCGGCCAGCCAACCAACCAACCCTCTATCGTGCTTCGCCAGGCAGACGGCCTGAACGACGTCGCACGCACAGCACGCGGTCCCTATTGGACGCAGATTTGTCGCATGCTGCTGTTGTTGTTGTGTCGCCACTTTGCCCACCCAAGGCAACTCGCGCTACGAGAAAAGCACGCAAGAGTGCAGCAGCAGCAGCAAATGACAGTTGCTCTGTTGTTGTCACCACTAGCACGAACAGACCGCCATCACGACGAGCACCACAAGCGGCCACCATCATCATACGGGCGTAGCTTTTGGTGGCTTCCACCTCCCACCCCTCGTAGGTACGTAGGTGGGTGGGTGTGCTGAGTCTGCTACTGCTGCGGCTGCTGCTTCTGGATGAACAAGGGCCTACGTGCCTGAGTTAATAACGTTTGGACGTCGACGCGACACGGCCCCAGGGTCCTCGGAGGGCCTTTTTGGCTGTTACCGTTAGTTTCGCTGGCGATAGTAGCGTAAACGTCGTAGTTGTGTATGTAGTTGCGCTACAGTGGTGCGATGGCCTGCCGTTCTCGCCGGAGACCCCGACCGCTCTAATAGTTGGCGTGTCTGTCTCCTATTGTACGAAAGTTATTGTACGGCGCTCTGCAGTCACAACAAGTTGTTGTCTCAACTCGCATTAATGTAAATAGATAGTTTGCTGGACGCCAACCATTGAGACAGGATCTTGGCCGCCGCGAAAACACATCGACACCTGCCCGGGTAACTGCTTATGGAGTTACGACACTTCTATGAAAAATAGAATCGTAGAATCATCTGGTTAAGCGAAATGTCTGAAGTTCGCCTGAACATCGCCTGAAACACCTGTGCTTATTAAGCTGTGAGTAATGTTGCAAGGCGAGTACGCAAGATCGAGCGCATGACACAGCGAGCGAAAGACGCCAGGTTAACAAAGAATAGAGGCAGCGGCATAACATTTTTTTGCGAACGCTTCTTGTTGAAGACAACAGGATTAGGTGATTAAGCAGGGGTTTAATCAAAGCTAGTAGAGAATTAGAAGGCTCTGAAGTCCGGGATACTACTTGGCTACACATCAGGCTTGGCTAACCAGCCTATCGACTCGACATAGGATGCGCCCACGCGATTTCCGGCTGTCCTTCATCGAGCGACTCCGATGAAGTCGTTAACCCGCATCGTATTCACCGCATTTTTGAGATTTCTAAACGTGATTTTTTCTGTGTTGTTCGGGTTTCAAAATGCGGAGTTCGTTCATGAATAATAGTATAACCAATACTTATAGTGGCATTGGGAGAGAAATATTCTATATGAGGATTACTGATTGGCGCTACACCAAGCTTATCTAGTGGATGAGGTTGCCTCGGCCCCTATTGGATTCGAACTTTGTGAATATTTAGATCTTTTTACTCTAGTAGAATAATTGCGTAGCTCCACACTCAAAATCCTATACATCCACAACTATCCGTATATTAGGACAGTTGTAGATGCTTGGGTAGTTAGTCAAACTTAGAAACGCCGCTATTGTGTTGTAAACTGTATTTGCCTCTTTGTATGGTTGCTCATATATACAGACTTGTATACGTAGGGGGGCGTGTGTTCAAGCGCTGGAGTAATGCATCAGTCTGACATCGTACGTCATGTGTAACCGGCTGATTTGGGTAAGCAAAGCGGCAATGTATGCATTGGATTTGCTATCTTTTGCATACTCTGTGCGGTGCTGATGCATGAGCAAGGCAGGCAAACGGCCATAGTAAAACATATCGCCTTCGGAAGCTTCTCCAAAGGAGGAAAGAATATGAATGCCATCCTGTTCCTTCTCGCCCCGCTCTCCCACGATTAGACAGACGAACAACAACGTGCTCGTTCGCTACATGCCGTCCTATTACGACGACGGCCAAGACGTGTACGCAATCGTATGTGCGCCCGAGTAGGCGTGGTGGCTACGTTCAACTGAGCCCTTCTGCTGAGGAGATAACGAGACAGAAAGGGGAAATATAGGGAAAGAAAGAGAGGGAGGGAAAAAGAGAAAAAAGGAGGAAACGCAGGTAAGACCTCGATGAGAGAGGAATAGAAGGTAAGACCTAGATGAGAGAGGAATAGAATGTAAGACCTAGATGTCAGAGCCTCCACTGGAAGCGCGGGCAGTGTCCGTAGTAGCAGCAGTCGTAGTAGTAGTTGTAGTTGTAGTAGTAGTAGTAGTAGTTGTACATAGCCACAGCAGTCGTGCGTACATCGCAGCCGTCGGCTTGCGTCGCTTGCTGCTGGCTCTTCCACGTTCTAGCCGAACCGACATGGGCATCTCGCACAGGCGTGCACATACCCACAAGAGTAACGGGCAGCCCATAGACAGACAGATTACGCGGACAAACAGACGGACAGACATACAGGCAAGCAGACAGGCAGGTACGAAGACACGCAGGCCCGGGCGTACGCAATCCCGGAGCCACCGGCGGCCGTGGCCTCAGTAAGATGCATGCTACGAGCAGGGCAAGAAGCGTGTCATGGCAAATTGGCGTCTGCTGCTGCTCGATCACTGTCTATTTATCTATCTATATATTGGCTGAAGAGCCTGCAAGACCCCCGCCCACCAGCCAGTCTGGGAGGATGCTGATGGCCGCTCTGCCCGCCGGCCTACATAGCGAGGGCATGGAAGGAAGTGCCGACGAACGAGGAGGAAACGACGAGGGACGCTCTTGCGCCGTGTGTGCAGTGATTAACTCATTTACATTGGACGACTTCGGACGCCACTTCGTCTTCCCCCATCTCACCTCACCTCACCGCTCACTCCCTCATCCCTCAGCCTAATAAGCCGGTGCTGATCGCCCACCGACCCACATCTGCATCTTTCCTTAGCTTGCCATCTGCATTCATAGAGCCCTGTTGTTAGTCCTTCTAGGCTAACGTCAGCCGACCCTAGCCGACACAAGTCGTGCATCATGTAGCAGCAGAAGTGGCAGTAGCAGCAGCAGACCCTGCTGAAGTCAGTAGTTTCTTAGACACCTTTTTTTTCTGCCGACAATTCCGAGAACTCGCTTAGTTATTGCTGCCGTACGATGGAACCTGACCAGAGAGTTCATCTGAAGATGACCGGACCTTTTCCCTACTAAAGCCTTAAAACCTGGTTGTCGTGTGCTTGGTTTCGTCGATCCTAGTTAGTTGCCTGCCGGATGCGGTCTAAACGTATATGTACACATATATCAAATCCATATATATATATACGGAACAAATATATATATATATATATATATATATATATATATATATATATATATATATATATATATATATATATATATAAACGCTTTTAGATATGAACTTCAAATTGTTCGAAGCTACCGTGGGAATCCGACGGCACAAGCCCCAATACACCTGTGTCGTAATCGGCCATAGAGAAAGGCTTGGGGTCAGTACAATGCGAGTGCACCGTAAGGCGCTCAAATTTAGCAGCACACGCTTTCTGCGTGCTACTATATCGTAAGCGCGTAAGTGCGAGGCAAATCAAGCCTCCCCACCACGCGGTGTCAAGAAGTGTGAAGTCAACACACCCAACAAGGACCGTCGAAGCGCCATTGCTGCTCAGCCTCCTGCTGCAGATTATCGGTAGACAGGTAGGTGTCGCGTGGACGACAACAACGATGTCCCCGTTACCTCGTCGTCACGTCAATGCTTCATCTCGACGCCGCCGCCGCCAGCGTGTCATCCGCCACTGCCATCAATCGTGCATCGTCGATCAGCACAGCGCTTGTTTTCCCTCCCGCCTTGGAAAGGGCTCGTCCGATCCGCGAGTGCTTGTGTGTGTGTGTGTGTGTGTGTGGAAGTGAGCGCTGTGTGCGAGTACAGAAGCGCCGGCACCATTGCAACGTCACCACGGCTAGTCTCACCGGTGCTGATGGACGCATAACATCAACCCATTTTACGTTCGTGCACTTTCAAAGTGGCAAAGCGGACAGAGAGTTGCGCCTCGTGCACCTGCCGGCCAAGCGGCGTTTGGTCGCCGTCCGTGACGGGTCTGTGGCCTGATGCCGCCAGTTCTTCAGCTTGGCTTGCCTGGTCGATGTTCACTCGCGTTCGCTCGGGCGGAACGCAGGCCTACGGCCGTTATCGCACGACAGCCGCAACCGTCTATATATATAGGGCATATTTGTGGAATCATTCAACCTGCTCCCTGTGCCCCTTCCCCTGTGCCTTTCCTTGCTGCTTACTCGGCTCGCCATTCGTATTTTAGCGGCACCTTTTTGGCGATTTGAGCAATGCAAACGCGTTGCTATTGGCCCGCGTGTTGCGACGACAAAATTCACTCACTTATCGTGTACCACGTAGTGTACGTCCATGCTGCGCCGGTCGCAGAGTACTGGCAAACAGAACTATTAGCAGCATGTAACCTGATTTACAGAAACGTGGTACGGGAAAACCGTGTTTAAATGAATTGTTTCTTGTATAGCCGTTTAAATTGGAAGTATTGAGTCATCGTTGAACCATTATTGCATCTAGTAAAATGTGAGGATGTACCTGATGCAAAATATGACGGAGGTCATAAGTGGAATTGTTTGAGTAACGGACTCGAGAGTGTCCTAATTTAAGCTGACGCCGTGTTTATCTACTTAAAACAATTGCTTCTAGTAGGTTATTATCACACGCCTCAACGACTATGTTTGCGCGTGAGGACTAGGGCCACCATTTAAAACTTGCAAAAGTCGTTACAAGAGTTTCTCAAATTGTTATTTTGCTTAGTGAAAGAGTGCACATCGTAAATTTACTTATGGGGTAGCAGGAAGACATTGAAGCTGTAGTCCTCAGAAAATATCGCAGAGGTCAAGGAGCGTTCTTGAACTCCTGACACAATGGGAGTGGGCACATATGAAAAGGTAGAGTTTATTATCGTCACAAGCTTTCATGCCGTCTGTGGAAGTTCGCTGTGTCGATGTGTTTGAAGTCCAGCGGAGGGTAGGAGTGAAGAAAGCACGAACCACCAGCTCGTTTGGAGCGAGTGGATTCGCAACATTTAACATGAATGAAGCGCAGACCCATGCGTGTCCATCTCGTCGAGGGCTCAGCGCTGGCGTCTGTCATTCTCCCCATCTAATCAAGATCAAGACGGTTCCTCTCTACCTTATTTGCCTTGCACAAAAAGACTTTGCGCTCTCTAGTCACCGGACAAAAACGCAAAGGATGTCGTGCTCGGATATGGAACCCGCTGTTTTCATAGTATTCCGCCCTCTCCCCCCCCCCCCCCGTCCCTCTGTTTTGGCGGCTTTTCTATGCCACTTTCGCGAGTTTTGCTAGAAGTAATCCGACAGACAAAATTCTTTGTGTCCTTCTGACGGAACTTTTCGTTCCTTTTCGTGCCGGCAAAAGTCGTCATCCTCGTCGTTGTCGTCGTCATCGTCATAGTCGTTGTGAATTGGCACGTCGACCGGCGTCCTACGCGGCGTCGTGTCGTCCTTCAAAACTTCTCCGCTCGGCCTTTCGCACACGACCGACAGACGTGGTCAAACGTCTGTCGGGGACGACCAAATTGAGCACCTTCTGCGTCGTACGCACATCAGCGTCGGCTCAGTGCCGACGAGACGAGACCAGAGGAAGGGAGGGAGGCAGGGAGGGAGGAAGGAGACCGGACCAGTACGGAGGAGTACTGCAGGGGGTCCAGTCAGAGGGGTTCGTCGGGGGTCGTCGCAGCATACATCGTCGCTAGCACTGCTGCTGCTGCTGCTCTATGATGGCCACGCTGTGGGGCGCGGCTACCACAGCCCTATGGCCGGTCACTCCGTCCCTCCGTCCCTCCCTTCCTCCCTCAGTACTCCCTCAGTAGCTCCGACGCTCGGTCGCTGTCTTTTTGCGGCTGCTCGCCGAACCTCCTCATATTGCGAGAATGCGCACGACAGCTGGCGACGATACGACGTATGTATGGACATGGACATGGAAGGCGAGAAAGAGCGCCGCGATATGATCCGCTCCGTGGTCAGTTTCGGGCTCGTTTCAGTGGAGGTTGTCAAGAATAACAGCAACAACAACAACAACAACAACAACAACGTTGGAGGTAAGGTAATGGGCTGAGTAGAAGTCGTAGTAGTAGTAGTAGTAGTAGGAGCTGAGGAGGCTAGCAAAAACGGCAGGCGGCAGGATGAAAGTCAGACAGTCGGCCTGTCGAGCGATGATGGTGATGGCGGCGGGCGGTGATGACGGTGATGATGGCGGTGATGACGGTGATGATGATGATATGACCGGGCAGCCAGGACCACGCGTCAAGGCCTAAGGATCTGCCTGTACGACTACATAAGTCTGTCCGTGCGTGCGTGCGTGCGAGCGCATCTATGTACGAGTCAACGAAGACAACGAATGAAGCAACGTGCACGTCTATGTGTATGACTGTGTGATTGGCTCTCGCGCACACAGGCCAACTGGTAACCTCGGGTAGGCCAAGCCAGTTGGTACTAAATCAAATCAGGTCTATCATCGTAATTTGCCGCAGCAGCAGCAGCACCTGCTGCAGCTACTGCTGCTGCTTCTGCCACCGAAAGCCGCTACTAAGGAAACAAGGCAGAGAAGAGGAATATGCTACGGCTAAGTTTAGCACCCACCGTCAATGAGTTAGCGTTACAGCGTCTTACACCGCGTCTTACACCGACTGATAAGGTGGGCGCGGTTGGAAACAATCGTCGAATGGAGGCGGAAAAAAATGAAGAAAGAGGAAGATACGAACGAGGATATAATAGACACGACGAACGTAAACAAAAACAAAATCACGAAGAGAGAGAAACAAATCACCGTCATCGTTGTTATACGTTGCACTTGCTTTACGTGAAGCACTCAAAGACAGAGAGAGAGTGGGGCGATGTTGATATCTAATGGTTTTATAGCCTTTGGCCAAGCCCGGCAGTAATGAATTTGCTGCTGTGTAGGTGCAGCTACAAGGGCAACGCGTGCTCGTATCTATGTAACGCGTTCAGCAATACGCCATATGGGAGGAGCGAGAACTGAGCAGCCGCCATTGCCAAAATCATAACTTCGAAAGTAATCGTACAATGCAAACGGCGCGATGTTCTCATTACAGAGATTTAGAATATAGGCAATGCTTACGTCACTTTGTTAGACGTTCATGTGAGACCGACGAATTCACAAAGTAGAAGAGCAGTAACAGCAACGGGTACTGTTGACGAAAACCGTCTCGGCAACAAATGATCTGTTCAACACCACGAGTCCACCCTGACTGTGGCAGAAAGCAGTGACTGAGTATGTGCTGACATCTGGCTGCATCGCACGACCGGTGCAACATCATACGCTCTGCTTCGCGAGAATTTAAATCGTGTTCGTTGTCCCCGTCAGATCCCGACACTAGAACGTGCTCGGTTGTCCAAAACGATCCCGCTGGCACGGCAAAGTGCGGTCGTATTCGCTTCTCACAAACTATCATCGTGGGTCAACTCCGCCTATAGTTTGCCGACCATGAGGATCGCAGTGAGAAGCATGCTCATAAAGAGATGGTTTTGTCAATTTCCTAGCTAGAATTAGCCACATTTGTAAGGAGGTTGTTGTTGTTAATTCTAGGCCATTATCTGTCCCCTACAGGCTTGGAACTCACCGCGAGGTATATCTCTTCAATGCACCCAGGGGCCAGACATGTTGGGATATCTAGGGTTTCCCCAACAGTCGTTATGGCAGCATGGCCGCTGACTCTCCGCGGTATGGTTTATCATCTATTCTCAATGAGCTCATTGCTCAAACAAAATTCGATCAACAACAACAGGGATCGACTACGGGCGACACCCCCGTCTGGATGACAACCACGTCTAACGCACTAGTTCCCCTACCCGACCACGTCGCCACTAATTTGCCAGCTGCTTTGTCGCTGCTACAGGGCAGTGCTTTTGCGCACTACTAAGGCAAGGCCGAGACGGCAATTTTTCCTAGCTACTATGCGGCAGGTGCGTGACCAATGAAGGACGGACGGTTGGTTAACTGGCGTTGCTTAACTGCCTGCTGCTTCTCTGGCTATGTTGACGACACAACTTACGCACGCTCAGAGCACACTCAGCGGCGCCTGGGTTCTCTCTCTCGGCTTCCGAATAGCTGAGTAGCTACTTACGGAAGCCGCCTGAATTGCCGGCACTGATACAGCTGGTGGTGATTCTGTATCGTGCGCAGCTAGGTAATCCCTACGCATGTCGCAGCTGCGTTGCCTTGATTATCCGTCGTTCGCGGCTAGATTGCGGACCTCCCTAACGCGGCGCCCCCCCCTTCCGACATTGCTGTGACCGCGCGTCGTTCATCCCCAATGGGCTGGCAGTACCACCGCCGCCGCCGTGCCTTCGCCGTCGCTGCCGACACAACATTGTGCCGTGACAATGTGTAAGCAAGTAAGTGTTCGTGTGTGTGTGTGTGTCAAGCAGCCTAGTGGTTGGGAGGAACTCTAGCTCAAATTGTGAATCAGAGTGTCTTGCCTTGCTTGGTATTTATGAGCCAGCCGGAGTTCGGAACAGGCAAAGACAGCAGCAGCAGAAGCAGCAGTAGCAGCAGCAGCAAAATAGAGAAAGGAGAACCAAGCCGACCGTATGTATGAGCCGTCATGGCATGAATCGTTTCGCGTTCGTCGGGCGCGCCTGCAAGCGTTCGCTCGTGCAAGTTTAGCTTACGTAAAGCAGGTGTATACGGCGCTAACAAGACTGCCGACCGACAGTCGGCGAGGAGATTTGGATGACGGCAGCGGCGGCGGCGACGACGATGGCGGTTCTGGGAAAAAGCAAACTGCAGAACAACGAGGAGAGGGAGAAGGCAGAGGGAGCTACTACGAAATGCGTGTGCAGCTGTGGTCGGTCTGGTCGGGAGCAGTGCTTGGCTGCGGCAGCCAGCGTTTTTCCCGAACGTTTTCGCGCGGCAATCCACGCGCTAAGGGCAAAAAGTAGCCATTTGTACTGTATACAAGTCCACTCGGCGGAATAGTGTGCAAAGTATTTACGCGATACGACGCTGCAGACGTAAACACAGAGTGGTAACGGCCTGCGAAGCTCGACACATTTTCAAAAAAAAAGAACGCAGCCCACTCGACAAGTCTGTGAGCAAGTAGAAAGTTACGGTAGGGGACTCAAGAGAAACCCTGATTGCAGTTCATAGCGGCAAAACACGCATTGAAAATGCCGTGCTAACGGTCTGTTCCGTTCCGGTACGCGGCAAATATTACCGATAGTCCACGCACTGAAAGCCAGTAGCAATCACTAACGTGAGCGCGTTTCCTCCGAAGGAAAATGCTTTTTCTTGTCTTCATTGCTTATGACCTTTTTCGTCTCAGGAGATTCTTTTCAGGCCGCTTTACTCTCGGCCGCCCGAAATAGACAAGAGCCAGCCAAGTCCAGTCGACAAAGTAGCAGCGAAGACGAAGCTCTATGCACTAAGGAACGTTCATGACGCTCATCCCGGCCAGAGCTCCTGATAAGGCAACAACGGAAGGTTTTGGTATTGTTCTTGCGGCAACCAACACGCGAGTGAGCATGCTTCGGCTGCTGAAATTTGTCAAAGGAAGAGAATAGGAACAGTCAGCATTGGTCGAAAAAGCCTATGAGCGAGCACAATGGCCGAGTGTCAAATGTTGAGTTAAGCGAGGGGAGTGACAAAATCAGAGCAGAGGGTCGGTTTCTTTCGTACCGGCGAACACAAGGACGCAGGTCCGAGGGACGTTCACTAGAAAAGAACCAGTGGCTGGCTGCGTCGCAGAGTTCATCTCCGTTAGCCTCTCGGCAGCCTCGGGAGACCCTCTACAGGCGTTTGGGACAAGATAGAGACGGAAAATGAGAAAACGTCAACATAAAAGAGGAAATAGCTTGTACGCCACACGGCCGGAAACGTCAATGAGGAGTGCCATCCGTCGATTGGTACCGAGGCGAACAGCGGCGGCAGGGAGAGGTGCGGAGCGGAGATCCGAGACCGCCTGCGGCGAAACCTCATCGGGATCAGCGGACAGACGGCTCAGCACAGCCCGAGGCGAAATCACCAAACACTGTCCAGTCATAGCCGCCTTATGGCAAAGTCGTCTCTTGCACAGCGTTTCGTTTTAGACCGTTCCCGCAGGCCCACAGGAGAACAAGGGGCTATGCTACGGCTATGGTTTTTACTTGGCACAGCGGCCATGCGAATGCATGAAGAATAAAACAGTTGACCAAGCCGCCGCACAGAGGCTATAGTACGAACGCATCTTCTGCGTCTTTCGAGTAAATGGCGCCCCGCTCAGTGAGTAGTGAATTCTACCAACTGACTACCAGAAGCCGTACTGTGTCTTGCGTTATTTTCAATTGTCTCCTCACCTTTCTCGTCGTTCAGATATTGTGTGCGTGTGTGTGAGTGTGAATGTGTGTAATGCATTTGCTGTTTGGTCGACCCGAACCGGCGCCATGGCGACGGGCATCGAGGTAAAAGTCACCGACGTTTTTAGTACATTCTCATTTGCGCCCTGGTAACGACGCTTCATGTATGCACCACCACGCGATGGCTCCCGAAGGGTGGCCAGCGAGCCAACAGCGAGCTTTACCGAAACAGAAACTGCATTTGCCAGGTGGTGCGGTGCAACGTAAGTGTACTAAGCTGTGGCGAACAGATACAGACAGGGCAAGATCGAGTCGGTGGTAGCGGCGTCGGCGCCGGCGACGACGACGACGGTAAGTCGTGTGTCTAATTTAAATCTACGGTCGAAAACATTCCCCGCCTGAAGGCAAGGGACAATCGCATTTCGCTATGGCCACGACCGCACTGTTGCGCCCCATGGGAGCCATCCGCAGCTCGGCCCGCGGCGTCGGCCCGGATACGGGCGCTTTGCTCTGTAGTAGTAGTATTAGTAGTAGGGAGGCAGGATGCTTGTGGGTAGGCGAACTGCAAACTGAGGCGGTCTCTGGGCGGCCGGGCATAGAGTAGCCTACCCAGCTGCCTACCTAGAGACGCAGCATCGACGTGTCTGCGCCTTGTCAGCCGGTCGGCGCAAAGCAGAAATACTTCATACATCCGGCAGCTCTTCTCGACAACTTTCTTGCGTTCTTCTGGCGCTAGAACACTTCCCCCAGCGCTCAGCGCTCGCGACCGCACGTGCATACAACCAGCTAGAGCAAGCGGCTCAATTTGCCTGCATTTAGAGTCCAGCCCTCCGTGCGCGCATTTCTCGAGACGACAAGCACGTGCACGTAGATATTATCACTTGCAAACTTTTGCACTCGCCGACCAACATCGCGGAGACAGCGAAACAGATCGAGCGCTGTGCGCGGCGATACCGGTAGTTGTAGTGAAGAGTACGGTCATCGTAGATTAGTAAATAACCCGTTGTATGGTGGTAGCTCTAGTAGTAGTAGTAGTAGTAGTAGTAGTCATAGTAGCAGAAGGTTGCGTAGCAGCAGCAGCAACAGTAGTAGCAGTTGTTGTAGTAGTAGTAGTATCGTGGTCAAAAGAGCGTGCAAAGTTAGAACATTGCTGTGACCTTCGCATGCCGCCTCATCAGCGTACATATCGGGAACGCTTGCCTGAGGCAATGCCGAACCGGTTCCGCTAGGTTCGTCGTCCGTTCACTATGCTGTTGAGCACAAGAGTTAGGCAGGCATGCAGACAGGCAGGGCGGCAGACATACGGACAGACGGACTGACATACAGACAGATAGACGGACTGACAGTTACCATCGCTGCTGCCCCAGCGCCGCTATCGCCGTCACCGTCGACTCCGCCAGCTGAGTTCTGACCTGAGTGACTTGTGATCTGCAAGCGAGGATCTGCGGCTCAGGCACGTCCCATGCTAATGAGAAGATCGCAAAAACCACCAAACACGGCCGCCGTTCGTTGCCTCTCTACCGAGTTCCCCGAGCCGGCGAGCGGGGGCAAACGCGCGGGGAAATGTCGCGCTGAACTTCCCCTTCTCTCTCCCCCCCCCCCCGCCCCCCCTCCGCCTCTCGCAAACTCTACACCACGACAGAGTCTGTCTCTCAGAGAACCACAGAGACCTCACAGTCGGTTGCTATAGTAAGTGTAGATCTGGCTACAGCTTAACTAGAGTCAAATCGCCGGTTTTGGCCTCAGCCTCAGCCAGGAAAACTTCAAAGGCGTTTGTTCTTTTCGAACTATCTCATTATCTGTCGACGTGAAGTGCAGACTGCACTGCTGAGGATCGCCGAGTTAGATTCCAGAGACTTTAGCGTGGCTCATCGAGTTCGTTTCATCACGATGATGCTGGTAATGAAGGTGATACCGATCGCCATCATTTTCATCATTTTCATTGTGGTTGGCGACGTCATTATCATTAGCAGCAGCAGCATCACCACCACCACCACCCACCGGCTGTAGCAGCTCTATTACGTGAAACTATTGGGCAGTCTAACAGAATGAGCTCATACTACGAATGCTATAAAATAAAGACTCTGTAGTAACCCGGTGACGCTATATTCTCAGCCATGGTTTTGCAGAATTCATTAACGTCTAAAGTTTGCCCTTAAAACCTTCAGCAAGGTGATGAAACGTTAGACCACAATATAGTATCGTAGAGCTCTACTATGCGTAGTGTGTCGTACTGCGCCAAGCACGTATATGCCATGATACAAGTTTGTAAACCTGTATCTCTAGAGGGGATAGTGCGCTAATAAATAGTTTATCATTTCCACCAGCCGACATTGTGACCAAATTTCAGTGTCGTAATTCATGCTTCTGTTTCATATGATACAGGACGGGCCAGTTCGTGCTAATGTAGGGTCCCTTGAGAGTGCGCACTTCAGCCGACTGTTTATCGAAAGCCTGCCCACCTATGCGAGGTTAGAGTAAAGCTCTTATTTAACAAAATTAGTAATCACTACCGAACGTTGAGCAGACGCGGGCACGCTAAGACGCTTATCTGCTAACCAGGATATAGACTAATCCAAATTAAGCATTTGTTTCCCCCACCACATTACATTTGGGACTCTGAAATACGCCAGCCCATTCGTAACGTACAGGAGATTAGTGCATGATACACATGTAACAAAGCCCATGATACGCGTAGCGCTAGAAACGAGTATACTGTTCAGCTTATGCCTTATTTAGCATGCATTTTCAGGCGGTGCCATAGAAACTAGGTGATCGTGGATCGCGCCCAGTAGTAAACAGCGTACAGGACGATATGTGCGACGGAGCCTAGCAAGTCAACCAGCCTTCTAGTTTGACTCAGCTGTTCGTACGGATAGGATTTTGAGCAGAGTTAACTAATCCCGATGCTCTATCTATCTCTGTCTCTCGTAACGATCGTTCCCTCGCAGTTTTGGTTGATATAGCTTCGATGCAACCTGCATCAGGTGCACGGATACGCATGACGTTACGACTGAATTTTTAGAATTGTTTTTATAGAGTATCTAAAAAAGCGGAAATTCGGGAACTCGTGTATGTACGTGTCGCGCCTCCTTCAACGAACGCAATTCAGGGAGGCAGTACAAAAGCGTGTCAGAATCGAGCATCAAAAGCAGCTCACCCTCTGCTAGTCTATTCATGCTCGCTCGGCAAAAGGATCCCCGTCAATGCCGCTGCACGAAGCGGTCGACCGGAAACCAATGCTTTGCAGTTAGCTCTCCTTGCTGCCTCTATCGTCGCTTACGCCGACGACATGCAACCGCCGACATACAAATGCTAATGCGTCATAATCATTCAAAAATGCCCGCGTTCTTCCGCATGAGATGTGCGTTCTTTTATCGTTAATACGGCCCCATATCACGGTGAGCGACGCATCGCTGCCAGTCGCTGTGAGCAACAAATACTCTATCCCTACATGCACATATATATATATATATTCAGAAGATGGTTTATTTGCAAAACTGCAGTTAGTTTTTGGAAACAAAATTGTGTATATACAGGTAGTTCAACAGGTTTTTAAAAGGAGCTTTTCAGAATTCGAATTTTGGCGCGCTTTTACCGCAATTGGAAACGGCAGCTTTTCGACTTCGAGCAGTCAAAATATTATAATGATTGGTCGTTGCGAATTTGTTTGATCGCTTTCTCGTGCAACGTATCGGCGAGATTTTGAAAAATGGAGAAAAAATAGTTTCGAGTGGTTATCAAGCATTTTTATTTCAAAGGTTGGAATGCGATCCAAGTGAAAACTGAGTTAGACGAAGTGTACGGTGATTCTGCGCCATGTTTTGCCACTGTTTTCAAATGGATTAATGAGTTAAAAAGAGGTCGCAAGAGCACCGAGGGTGAACTACGTTCAGGACGCCCAAAAACGGCAACTGATGAGGAAAACGTGGAAAAAGTGCGGAAATCGTTGCCGCAGGTAAGTGAGTGAACATTAGGGAGGCCTTGGGGATCAGTTTGGGTAGTGTGCATTTCATCCTGCACGAGAACTTGAAGATGAAAAAGCTCAGAGCAAAATGGGTACCGCATTTGCTTAACCAAGGCCAAAAAGACGCGCGTGTTTCCGCTTCACAGCGAAATTTGGCCAAGATGTCGAAATTTGACTCATTCGGCCCAATTGCATGCTGACGGCTGTGGCTGAAGTCAATCGTTTCCACTGGTTCTAGCCACCGTGACGACGGTGAGCAAGTCGTTGATACTTTTAGGATCTAATCTTTGGGGCCTTAGAGGGGATCTTGATCGTCAGAAAAGCAAACGTGACAGAATGCTTCGTTGCCTGCCCAAAACCTGCCCTTCTGCATGTTGCCAATCGACAAGCGAACCACACAGAGAGAACTGAGTGAATATCATTTACTCCTGCTACACTAGCGTAGTTATCCCGCTCGTTTCCGAATGAAGTCTCCACAGCAACGCCACCCGTGATTTCAGCAAGTGACGTGCGATCATTAGCTCAAGATCAAGCTCCTTCATGTTGTCGGGCATCGGCGGCCGGCCGCAGAAATTCTCTCGCAGAAACGCTCTCGCAATAGGGCTGCTCCGCGCCTACGCGTTCGGCCACTTTGGCACTTCACGTAGCAAGCGTTGTTCGCTTTGCTACACCCTGCCTTGGCCGCTATGCGCGTCGCTGCTGCTGCCACCACCACCACCGCCGCCACAACCTGACATATACTATTGCGTGTTTAGACGCTATCAGAATTGCTCGGGCCTGCCGGCTGCCGCTGAGAGAAAGCAGGGCAGCTTTCTTCTGTGATCTAGCCGCGGTGGCGCCGCTACCTACCACGAGTGTAGGTGCGTTTCGGTTCGAGAGAGAGTGCAAACGTGTTACAGAGGCCGACGTTGAACGGCAAACGGTGTCGACCCAACAGGGCGAACCTGAGGCCTGGCTTGCCTGCTTGTTTCGTTCTTCGTTCGCGAAATCCGCCCGTACGACGAGCGAGCTCGTCGTTGGCGGTTATGTGGGGGGCGCCCGCTTTGAGCTTAGGGCGGCGGCCGCCACTATTACTACAACTACTGGTACAACGGTTGCCACTGCTGCTGCTGCTGTTCTCACACAGCAGCCTATGTGTGGGCAACTGCACCGATATATCATCTCGAACGGAGAAAAACGAAAGCGCACAGCGATGGGAGTGAAAATGGAGGAAGGGTGGGAGCTCGAAAAGAACCCAGTCCAAACCGCATGAACAGCACATTTGTACTCTAGCAAGCAGCCTCCTCGATTTTGTCGCGAATCATTTCGTGTTTTACTCTATATCTCTCTCTTACCTATCTATCTATATCCCCTCTCTCTCTCAGTCGTTGCCTTTCTACCTTTGCCCTTTTCCCCGTACGTTGCCCCGCTTGTCGCTTCTCAATGTTCGCTTTGTCTACACTTAGCGGCACTATTGAGCGCTCACACGTACAAGTAGACGCCAACACATCCATATAACAGAAACATGTACACACGCCCATATATCTGTACACATATATACACACACTCACACACAGATATAAACGCAGATCAACATCGCCTACTACACAATCGTCCACAGAGTAGCTAGCTAGATATGGTCTGTTTCCAGACACGCAGGTTTTTCCTACCTCTACCTGGGGTCGTTTGCTGCCGTTATATCTGCCCACCTATCACCGGGGGGTATGTGGGGTAAGAAAATCGACCAAGACCAACGCCGAAAGACAGCAGCAGCGGCAGCAAAAGACAAAGAAGATGAGAAAACAACGCTCGAAAACTAGATGATCGCAGAGGAAATTACTAGTCGCTGTGTTTGCGCTGCAGATAACGCCGAGATTAGAATCTATTAAGACCCGGTTGTTTGGTGGCGGGCCGCAAGACGCGAAAACGGGAAACCATAGCGCAGAGGCGCTTGCTGCAATCGGCGCTTCGATTCTGTAATGGTTTTCGATAAGAAATGTGGATTCGCCGTTTCGTCTTTCGCCGCGTCTTTGTAGGTAGATGGGTCGAGTCGCTTTGCCCACGCTCACACAGCGGGCTCGGATTTAGTTTTAGATCGGGCGGCCGTCGATCGACGGGCCCGACAGAGTGCCGACAGACTCGGCGACGTGGTGCGTGGTGAATTATACGGTCGATGTAGGACATAACTCCGGGACTCGCAGCGCTCACTGGACTCGTAGGAAAATGATATATGAAATAGAAGCAGATCGGATCTTGTAAATGGCCGAGACCGTTGCGTTCTAGTCAACGGCCGCCCGGCCGCCTCGTTCTATCAGTGAGCGCCGTCAGGTTAGAGCTGCCCGATGATTCGACGACACAACTACTCTCAACTCAGGACACAGGACTGCGTTGCATTACGGTTGGACGGGACCGATTGTAGAGGCTCGCGAATCGCCGATCCGCCGGGCCTCGAAGAGATATTGGCAAACGCGCCGAAATGGAGAGAAGATGAAAGGCTATGTAGAGGTGGCGCTCGTAGGAGCTTGCCTTCTGCCCTACAATCGAAGACAAGTGTCCTGGAAAAACAACGCCGACAACTACAATGGTGGCAACAAAACGCAGGGGCAATAGCGGCAGCAGCAGCAGCAGCAGTAACACCACCAGCAACAATAATACGCAAGATCAACACACAGCAATAACAGCAACAACAAAAACAACAACAACAACAACAACAGCAAAAACGTCCTCTGCTTGACTGCGCTCTAACAATCTGGTCCTCCTTGACCTGGCAGTGTGAACAGTATGAGGCGCAATCCTTCTGCTATGGGTCGTCTCGTGTCGTCCGGTGGCTGCCCTATGGTATGTGTGGGACAGTCGCTGCAGGCTGAGTCGCTTATATATATATATATATATATATTTAAGAGACATCTCGGCCTGTTCTGGCTTGAGGTAGGAGATGCCCAAGAAAAGACAATGGCATATCAAATACCAGCCGAGCAAAGAAGCGTACCTACAGACTGGACGGTGAGGGAAATGTTTACCGTTCCGTCTCGTCGTTCTGCTCCGGCCTGTCGTACTTTCTTCGATTTTGCGCGTCCTTAGAGGTAGCATGACGCCAAACACTACTAGCTGATTCTTCGCAACAACAACAACAGCAGCAGCAACAGAGACAGAAGAACAAGCGTATACTACAAGCGCATGGAAAGACTGCAAGAGAGAATTGGGCGGTGGTGGGGGGACGGTTAGGGAGGAGGCACGCAGGCATGCAGTCTCTATGAGATGCTGGACTACGCGAAAAGCTTAGAAGATGACCGGGGAAAACAGCATCTCGATTTTCGTAGCGTCTATTTGTTCGCGTACAGTGCGGTGACCTGTACGGTTGTTATGCAACGGCAGCAGAAAAGATGAGTAGGACATGACATACCACATCGAATCGTACACGCATGCTGCAATACGGCACGATAAACGGAAAGTGGCACATGTTGCAAAATAGGCAGCTGCGAGCCGGCTGATCGAACTAATAACCCAGTCAACCTAATTATAAAGGTGATGCAACCTGCTCCTACTTAATACGTTATGCCTAGTCGTCTGATTTAAACCATGGGATTGCACGATTCGAAAAGTGGCGCATCTACTTCAGCGTAAAGGAAAAACTGTACAAAACGCAACGATGGAACGTAAAACCTTTCGAAATTGTAGTGTATTGCAAAATGCGTACAAGAAGCTACAGAGTATAGACAAAAACCCTCGACGAAGCATAAAGATATTCGATGGACACCAAAAGCCAGGTCCATGATCAAAACCGGTCATGCTGTCCTCGACAGTTCATTGCTAAGCGATGGAATAAGACTCTACCGCTCTATGCCGCTACAGTTCACCGTGTGCACCCAATGGCTATTTGATCGACTCAAAATAACTGCAAAAACAACACCTACGATGACATGAACAACAACTACAATTCGCAGGGAGCGCTACGGTTAGGTTACATACTAGCTAATTATAAAACCTTATATTAATAATGATAGTTACTGTATTGGCTGAACTACTACACAACCAGCTGATAATCACAATAATAAAAACAACCACAACGCTAACCACACCACGAGCAATCACCAAAAAGAAAACACCAACAGAAACTTGACAAAAAAAACACCAAAACAACAATGGACAATACCAACAGTAGTAAGAACAAAGGCAATAACAACAAAAACAACAGCAATTACTATAACAAGGACAGTAACAACAACAACACAATAATGACGGACAATGACTTTGTCGTAGATAAACTGCAGGCTTCGCCTGGGACGGCGTGTGGGCACTGCAGAGCTCGTAATATATTTGTCGTCTGGTTGGCGGCGGCTCCTTTGCGGCGGGCTGTTCTGTGCGTATAAGCATGACTGGCTGTCTGGCTGGCTAGCGGCCGCAACGCAACGCCACACCATTACATCGCTGTGCTCACCAAATGCGATTTGTCCTTCTTTGCTGGCCGGCCACCCCGTCGGCCGACGAATACAGTGGTGCACTAACGACCCTTAACACTCCCTTCCACAGCCCGTCCCGTTCGTTTCCCCAGCGCCCCCCAGCGGGAGGACCATCATTCCCTCTCGGTCCCCTCAGTCCCAGCAGCTTGCAGCACAACAGCAGCAGCAGCTGCAGCAAAGGACAACAGACCTTGACCGGCCAAGTAACGCATGGCCAGGCTACTAGCGAACATCGTTGTGGATGGAACAACAACAACAACGATGGCTACTCGAGCAGACTCTCTCCTGTCTCGCAGTGATCCGCTTCTGTCTTCATTGGATGCGACAGCACTTCGGCCAGTCGGCCGGGGCTTCCGTTCAAAGTACTCGCCCGGCAGGCAAACACGCTTGGAGAAAAAAGACATAACTTCAGTAGCTACTAATTTAATACTACTGCTGATATTGCCTAGCAATACGAAGTACTTCCGCGATTATATATATATATATATATATATATATATATATATTTCAAGTGGAGAAATAATTGTCTTTTTTGTCACAGCAGGGAGTAGAATAACTAGTGGAGTCTTAAAGATTCATACCTGAAATCTTAAATTTGTTTCGGGCTAGCTTGGAGCCAACATTTAAAGTCCACGGAATCGCTTTTACGTTGCTTCGTAAGACGGACCCCACAAATACAAATGCGCAATGGCGGTGATCGAACCCGTGTTCGACACATACCCAATGCCTACCTCACTTCTGCCATTCATTGGTTATCATGGTATGTCTGTCAACTTGGTAGCCACGAGCTGTAAACTCAGCCACGTTCACGGGGCTGCATCCTTCCTGTCGTTCATCCGCCTCAAAGCAACCTTGGCCAATGCTTAACCCCTTATGCACAGGATTGTGTATAAATTGTTTGGCGCAAGGCTGCGGGGTACTTTTTTGAAGACGTCTGCTGTCTGTCGTCTGCTTCTTCAGCTAACATGGCCACAATAATACGCGCTCTTTGACGGCCAGAAGAATATGGCGGCAGAGACAGACACCTCCTATCGCTCGAGGCGCATGGTGGCAGCCATTGTCGGAGAGGTTTGAAATGGGTCTGCGGCGGGCGCCATTGTCAGCTGTTACAGATCGGCGGTACTTTACCTCCGTTACTTTGTTCACTTTGGAACGGCACGGTACGCGTTCGCGTCGTTATCGATTTCGCATCGTGCCTTTCCCCGCTTCCCTGGCCCAACCCATCCCAGCCCTGCCAAGCTGCATGCCTGAATGCCAAAGGCTGGCGCTGCTGCTGTTACTGCAACCGCTATTGCTGCTGCTACTACTGATGATTGCTACGATGGTGGCCGCCGGTCGTGGCGGTATTTTTGGCGACCGCTTCCACCGGCCCATTGAAGTTCGGCCCGGTCGCATCTACAATGTTAAGTACGTCGTAAGTCTTCGGTACTTCGGCGGGATGAAGTCGCTCGCTTGAGGAGGTCGCACGAGTAAAGGAGAAAGGGTTGGGCGGTTGCTGAACGATGGATGACAAGTATGGAAGGCGGATGACGTTGACGGTGTCGTTGTCGTCGTCGTCGTCGCCGTCGTCCCGATTGAAATCATGACCATCCTCATAACGCCTTTGTTGCTGCTGGCAGAAAGGGAGACGCTTGCTTCTGTCTCGGCGATGCGGCAGCCTCTCAGCGGACCGAGCATCAGAGGTACCACCATGAACGACGAGGGTCGATATGACTGAGACGTTAACACAGCTCCCAACCCCCTCTTCTCCTTGCGCCTCTCAGCCAACCTGAGCAGGAAAGTATTGCCCTTTTCTTCGACGACGAACATCCACGATTACCACCACCACTACCATCATTAGCACGAAGGTCTGCCGCCGATAGTTGCCGGGCACTAACCGAAGCTGCCTGCGATGTTGCCAACAAAGCTAGCACCGCCTGTATTTCCTCATATGTAGACAGACTTACACACACATATATACATATATATATATATATATATATATATATATATATGGGGGTACGTGTGTGTGTTGATGTATGTGCGTCCGTGTGAACGTATGGAACACAGCGTGAACAAGCGAATGCCGCGCAAAGTGAGCGCGCTGCTCTGCTTCTCCATTAAAGATATCGAAATGTACGTGGAGCTACCAGTGGAGCACCACAAAGGCGCTGGCGCTGATAAAAATGCCATGTGCATGGAAAAACCCGACCAAAGTGCAGACGCTACAACTCAAACGTTTGTTCAGATTCGCCAACCGTCAGCTGAGGAAAGCTGGCTACACGCGTTCTTCAGCAACGTCAGACATCGAGGTTTCCGATGTGTCAAAGATAAGTACAAAAGCAAAGTCAGCGGAAGGATTTCAGCAGTGCTGTGTCTTTATTGTTTATCTTAAACGATCGCTCAACAATGAACTGTCGGGAATTAACGTACCAACGAACTACGACAAATACACATTCGTGTATATTTTTTTAATATTATTGTTGCAGTAAAGCACTTTCACTTACGTGGTTCAATTAACTGGTTGACCTTATTCCCTAGTGATCAAGGGACGTCGGACAAACAGGACCAGTTGACGTCGTTAATTAAAAACACATCCCCAGCGCAGCTAACCGACTATATACTCAGAAACAATTTGCCGTGTGAGTCGGCGCTCATTAACCAACGTAGGCTAGTTGCTCAGTAACGCTTGAGAAGGCAGCGTTTCAGGATTACTGTTCTCTGTGTGTGTGTGATCCACGTGCACTACAAAAAGCCACAAAGCCTTCTCGGCTCTCAAAATGCACGACGACAACGACAACGACAGCTTAGACCATAGAAGGTACGCGAAGTTGTCCGCGTTCCGCCGACATGTTCTTTTGTTGATGTTGCATCATACTGTGCGTACGGTGATGCTCGAATCACTCGTTTAGCAATGCAATCTGTATTGCTAACGTGAAGCATACACTCGGCGTCGCTCACTAGCTTCCTCCTCCTATTCTCTGAGAAATTCACAGTCGCCTGTAACCGCCTTGGTCCGGCGTTCGTCCGTCCCGTTAATTCGACCTTGCAAACGCTGAATCAGGGAGCTGTCGTTTGCTCTAAATGACCCGAATCCACTTCAGGTTGTTCGACGTGCCCTTTCCTCCTCTAGGATGCACACTGTGGCCTTTCCTCCTCTAGGATGCACACGTTGAATACAAAAGAAAAGCAGTCTCTTTCTTCTTTCGAGAAGCGATACGGTAGGTGTTCCATTCGATGCAAACAACTCATGCATTGGCAGCACACACTACACTTTACGTCTGCTTCCCACGTGCAGAAAAACAGCGACAACAGAGCGAGCGAGAGAGAGAGAGAGAGAGGTCGGGTAAAGTCTTCCACAGAAAGGACTGCGGGGTCTTCGTAGAAAGGTTGCGGGGTCTGTACGGGGGGCTGGCCGGTCGGCCGAGAACTCACACGAGAGTAGAGGAGCAGCGCAGTAGGTTGGCTAAATGAGCTGTCCAACGATGCCCGTCTAACAACTAAAAGTAAAACATCTACTGAGGATGAAGTTGCTTCGATGCCAGAAGACGTGTTTTGATAACGGCTGGTGGTGGTGGAGGTGATGGTGCTGCTGATGACGGAGCCCTTGGTCCATTCTCTCCAACCGCTTGTCGGTTGGTCGTCTGGAGCGGTGGCCATAGCTGGAGCTCGGCCGCATCTACACCTCTAGACCACGTACAGTTGGCGCATAAGTAAACCGACTGTACTTTCCTTCATCCAAAAGAGAGCGGGAGAGAGAGCCGGGCTACTAAGGTGAGGCGATAACCAAACTTGCCACTAGTAATAGCGGTGGTGGTGGCGGCAGCAGCAGCATTAAGTAGCAGTAGTCAGAGCTCTTAGTAATTGTGCTAGAAGTAGCAGGAGTCGGTCGAGTGGTAGCAACATTGATACTCTGCCTGACCATGCCAAACGGGCCGCGATCGCTAGCGGAAGCAGAATGACGCAGAACCGTGCTGCCGTCGTGTCGCATTGTGTGTGGCCTCCACTAGCGACGGAAGAGTTGGCACTGGATAGTAATCGAGCAATTCGAATTCAGTATGAGCAGGCGGCGCATCTAACGAATGGCTGTCGTGCCACACGAACCAATTGTATCGAGCAAATAGGCCGAGTAGTGCCTCACGCCACGCCGCCCCTCAATGCCGACGCTAGGCCGTCGAGCCGCCAAGCCGGTGTGCGGTGTCCGCGGACCAAGTTTACCTCGGTCAGCCCGTCCGCCCTGAGCCCTTTTCGGTCAAGGCGTGCTCTGAAGAAGGTCTACTTGAGGCCTGAGCTCGCAAACGCAACGAGGGCCACGTAGACGAGAGAGCGATACAGAGAAAAGCTGCCCGCTGGGTAATAATGTAATACCCCTCTGCCCCCGTCCGCCTACGCAAGGCTTTCTTTCACTCTGACTGGCTTCTAGGTATCTCCAGCGGTGTTCCAGCCTATGAATGGAATGGAGCAATAGCCAATGCCTCGTAGCCATCGCCGCTTAAACGGGTACCAACACGGATCTTCAATGGCCGGTGCGTGACTTGCAGCGCCAATCGCCTACGCGTTTTCCTGCTCGAATCGCACTGGCCGGTCTTGAGCCGCCAGGCTAGGCAGCAACCCACGCTCTGAATGTAGGGGCGACGGACTTTGGAGACAACCTCACTTTGCGATCGCGTCGTTTCATCGTTGCGGGCTCAGACGTGCCGCGTTTGTGTGAAGGACAGACCCTAACGCACCAAGCAAGTCATGCACCCACCTCTTTCCCTTTGTTGACAAAATGGCTGTTGTCTGACTAAGCATTGCAATATTCGCCTATTGCTAAGTTGCTCAGCTTACAGGACATTCGTCGGTATCACGCTCCAATATGATCGTGAGCCATGCCGAAAACTACAACAGATTCAGCTGGTCCTAAAAAACAAAAACTAGGAGACACATAAAAGGCGAACATCGGGAACGTGCCAGACTTAAGAGACGCAGCATCTTCCACTATAAGAAGCGACTTCACTCGAACGCAACTTGGGCCGATCACGGCTCCGTCACGGTTTGGCGTGTGATGTCAAACATTACTGCGTTGAAGTGTTATATCATATGGGAATGCACGGATAATTAATTATAAGACTCACCCAGACTGGTATAGCCGGTTCCAGCCAATAGCTACGAGTAAAGAGAGACCCATGCTTGGTAGATACAGGACTCGTTCCGCGACTACGAAGCCAATCGGGAAAAGAAGATTGGACGCTGGCAGGTAGGGTAGTGCAGCTAGCGCAAATGCCTGCAATCAGAAATGAGAACGGATGCGTGTTTAACATATTAGGTACATCTGTTAAGAGACCGCAAAAAGATCGCATAAGTTAGGATGCTGGAGTCGACAGCACTCACCTTGCCACCAATTACACCCACAGGCGGGGCTGTATATGTTCGATAACTGCTGTCTACTACTGGATTTGTCTATATATTTATTAGTTTAACCGTGTGTATATATTTGTCCAGGATAAGGTCTTCCACAAAGGTTCGCTCTTGGTATAGTTCCAGCGCCAAGGTTGTCGATGCTTATATTTTTTTAGTTTAACCGTGTGTTTACATTAACTTTAGATTACTTTATTTAATACCCGAAGTTTTGTCTGATACTGATAAGTATTTACTGGCGCTACTAATAGGGGTTTATAAGGTATTAGTGGCGGTAATGAACGTGAACGGACCGTTTTCTTACTGGTCGATCTCCTGACGAAAGGTAACGTTGTATTTATATATTATGTGCGTACCATTGCAACGGCTGGCTGTTCCTTGCAGCTGGCGCTTACGTGGCGAACTGCCAGTAGAAGAAATGAGTACGTGGCGAGCGTCACCACGTTACGAAGATCGAACAGGGACGCTACGGGCGGAACACTGCCCGAGGTCCAGTCGCAGGCGAGGGCACTCGGACAAAGAAATAGCAGCCCGTTTAGGGCCGTCAAGTAGTGGTACGTTAGCTGCTTAACGAAGAAACCCATCGTCAATACGGGATTATCCAGGCTAAACGAAGGGTCGGCGTCCGGCACAGGTCACACACGCAGCACAACACAAGCACACGCAAATAGAGCAAAAAAAATGGTTATACTCATAGTCAACCAGATAGTGGAAGAACTTGCCACCCGCTCGCTGAAACTCGCTGGACTCCGCACGTGGAAAGCCAAAATATTCGGCGGTCAGAGAAAGAGAGTAAAGCTAAAAATCTCTAGCGTGACAAGGTGAAGAAGGCAAAGAAAAACACTGACAACTGGAGCTATTAACAACGATGCTATCGAATAGAAAACCGAGATACGAAATCGTCTAAACAAAAAATGAACCAGGCGATGAGATGAGCGTTGAGTAGTAAACGAGGTGAACGCAAACATAAACACATAAACGCCTCAAAACGAGTCAAGAGGCTTCCAAAACAACAATTATATGATATGATATGACGTTTATTCATTCTTAATTGTAGTTTCTCATTTGTGTTACAACTTCATATAGCCACAGGCTAGTGCGAAGCATATGTACAAGTTACAGTAAGATTTTATACATTATCACCGTAGTATCTCGTGTTATTGCAATTATTTATCTATAGATTGTGTACATGATTACATAAATATGGTTTATTCAGAC
The DNA here is from genome assembly GCA_003439945.1 of Dermanyssus gallinae. Classification (NCBI taxonomy): domain Eukaryota; kingdom Metazoa; phylum Arthropoda; class Arachnida; order Mesostigmata; family Dermanyssidae; genus Dermanyssus; species Dermanyssus gallinae. The sequence goes on along the minus strand of QVRM01002626.1, from coordinate 179,445 downwards.
GCAAGTAAGGTAAGATAGTGCGTTCTAGCAGTGTTTTTGAATTGACTAAGCGATATTAGTGTCCTAATGCCACTAGGTAACTTGTTCCACAAGGTAACACCTGAATTACATAGTGCAAACCTTGATTGCGTACTTGTGGCCGGGGAGACAATAAGCAAGTGAGATGCCGAGCCTCGGGTGTTTTGGGTCCTTGCAGATTCGATAAGGCCAACCAGGTTGGGATGATGGCCAAGAAGAATACGCTTTATTTCGACAACTATGGTAAATTTAATAAGATGTGGTAACGGGAGCACCGAGAGTTCCTTATATTGTTCTATCGTTATTGAGACGCGATATAATCGACAATAAAATATATTTGAAGTGACAATAATCATTTCAAATAATAATGCGATTTTACTAGGCTTGGATGTCGCGTCGGTTGAAGTTACCTGCTAAACGTCGGCAGGTGACGTCCCATGATCGCTAGACGAAATGCCAACAGCACGACGGCGGTAGATAGTAGGCCTGCACAACGCTTCAACGTTACCAGCTGCCAACTGTGAAAACGCCAGCTGTTCTGATACGTCTTTAGTGCCTGGTAGACACAGCAGATACCTAAAACAAAGAGGATTGAGAAAAACGACGTAAGAGAAATAGCATGTCAACACTGAGCGATATATCACTCATAAAAAAATATATATATACCAAAATAATAACGATTGACTAACGTGATACTAATATCGTGAACTACTAATAACGTGAAAGCTGAAGCTTGAATGACCATGGGTAATACATACCAATGGCCGTAATGGCTTGTTCCTTGCAGAGCATGCCAGCCGCTGCTATCAGCACCGTGTTTAGGTTACGTCGCCAGTGTGTCGTTACTGTCGATGAAGTCAGTTGAACAGCGCAACGCCGACCCACGTCCAGGTCCCCGTATCCGCGACATGAAGCAGGCCATCCGGTGCAAGGATGATCAACAAGACAAAGCACGTACATATTATCTGTTCTTCCAGGGTTTTTTTTTCTGAACAACGTTAACTTAGGTAAATGTAAGAAAATGCAAATAAGCCATCATTGTCGCTTTATCTTTGGCTTTTCAGTATTTGTTCGAAGCATTTGTTACAAACGGCCGATTGTAGCGTTTTCGGCAAACTGAAAGGCGACCGAACTTTATATATATATGGTATAGCGCAACCTACTCGTTTAGAGGTTTGCACCACTCGTGGTTTTTGCTGATACGCTGCTGAATGGCAACACTGACTTACCATTAAATTTGCCATAGCAGCTTTCGTCTCTCTCATTGCCATAGGTGTTCATGTAATAGATCAAGGCACACAAATAGAACAGGCCAGATAGCAACTCTGCCCGTCCAACGATCGAAGCCACCTGCAAAAGAGTCAGTTAGAAGCAATTAGAATGAGCGTGGTGCGAGTATCCAGGCCACCGCACACCAACCACCGAGACAAAAAAATACCGCAACATGGGCAGGTATTTGACGTGCAGGAAAATAATTGTTATATGCAAAAAATGGGCACGTTTTTTATGTACGTTTTTTAAATATTCAAATCCGCTGCTCATAGGGAAATTGTGCACGCAGTAATGTTGATCGCATTCCAAAACTATGGTAATCCCTGAGACTATCCCCAGACATATAGAGTATAAATGTATACATATATATATATATACATTTATACGTTTATTGTTTATTTTTTTTTACATATATCATAGTTTTTATATCACCAATTGTTTAATATAATCACATGTTCAATCCAGCGGATATCCTATTTGCTACTTTGTTAGTGTTGCTGTTGCTTACACAATACATGTTTGGTACTGCATACTTGCTGTCGCAATTTTGAGAAATGTAATGATAAATGCGCGGTAGTAACGACGCTAATGCTGGCAGACGACTAGTTATTAGTATTAATCGATGTCTCGCGTTTAAACTGCTCCCGATTATAGCTGCTACTGGTTAGCGCGTGTAATGGAGGTGTCATTGCTGTTTCGGTTGGCGGTGCCCGCATTTTGACTTCTTCTACAACCGCCGCTAGCCCCGGGGCCGCCTGAGACGTTGGCCTCGAGGAATGAAGTCGTGCGCCGCCGAGGGTCAACGAGCCAACGCCTACCAACGCCTATTTAGACCAAAAACGAGCCCTTAGGGAAAGGTCAGTTGTAGTGCACGGGTGGGAAGGTTTGGTGAGTTGCAGTGGCCCGGTGCAACAGTTGCCCGGGGAGCAGCAACAGTGGCCGCCTAGCGTTTTCTAGGCGTTTTCTACTGTAGCCCGCCTTAAGCAATGTCTACATGATCTGAGTCTTTGGGTCAGACACAACGAAATTGCGAAAAACCACATGATATCTAGTATGTCTGGTGTAGGTGGAAACAATATGAAAAAAAACGTACATTAGTGACAGGAGAAGCAGTAACAACAAGAAAGAGGATAACATGCGCCTAAAAATGATATATTGTAACGTTGATCTCTGGCTCCTGACCGGTGTGCAAGTGTATATACATATATATATATATATATATATATATATATATACAGGGTGTGACTGAACGAATTTTATAGCGATACATAAAATTGTAGAGCTCGTTAAAGCAAATATTTTTTCCAATGGAACATGTGCTCTGAGAAGTCTTGTTTCGGAGTTACAGTGAAATTACTACAATTTGTGACACTGGTGTTTTTGCCCGACATAGGAGCACAAAATGTGCTGTTGCGAGACAACCAGTCTTCCTAGACAGAAACTAAGCACACCGTCACGTTCGTGATAAAATTCTGAAGAATATGCAAAGCCGGTCAGATGACGCGACATGGTCGCTTAGAAGAGAATCCGCCAAAAATAAAGTTCTTTATTAGCGTTCACGCCAAATACTTTAGAATCATAACCCTACGACCACCCACGTGTTCAAAGCTAGCATATACAGCAAATGCGCATTTCATGACGATCATTTTGGTACCAAACGTATGGCAATGCGAGCTGTGGTTGCGGAGTAATTACGATTTTTCGGCGGGATGTCCAGATTAAGTGCATGTAAAATGACTGTGTGGCGACGTTCACTACCGCCGACGTGTCGCGCGACAGCCGCAGCGCGTCATTTTTCATGCACTTAATCTGGACATCCCGCCGAAAAATCGTAATTACTCCGCAACCACAGCTCGCATTGCCATACGTTTGGTACCAAAATGATCGTCATGAAATGCGCATTTGCTGTATATGTTAGCTTTGAACACGTGGGTGGTCGTAGGGTTATGATTCTAAAGTATTTGGCGTGAACGCTAATAAAGAACTTTATTTTTGGCGAATTCTCTTCTAAGCGACCATGTCGCGTCATCTGACCGGCTTTGCATATTCTTCAGAATTTTATCACGAACACGACGGTGTGCTTAGTTTCTGTCTAGGAAGACTGGTTGTCTCGCAACAGCACATTTTGTGCTCCTATGTCGGGCAAAAACACCAGTGTCACAAATTGTAGTAATTTCACTGTAACTCCGAAACAAGACTTCTCAGAGCACATGTTCCATTGGAAAAAATATTTGCTTTAACGAGCTCTACAATTTTATGTATCGCTATAAAATTCGTTCAGTCACACCCTGTATATATATATATATATATATACAGGGTCATTCAGAGAGTTTAGTACTTCTTTCGAGGTTTGATAGAGCTCGGCAAGAAAACAATTTTTCCCTATGGAGGGAGGACGCGGGAACGTCTTGTTTAGGAGTAAGGATGAAATTTAGAAAAGTCGTTATTCTGCCTTATTTTCTCCTACATAGTTGTACAAAATCTACGTTTGCAGGAGAACCAGTCAACGCATGAAGCAACCGATCATACCAGTGTGTTCGGCGGAAAATTTGCATAACCTTAATGGCACCTAACGCAAGCTAGCGAAAGACAAATAGGTGGAATAAAGAAAGTCATACAAATTCGATTTGTTGTTATAACTTACGTTGAAGCTTTCACGTGCAAAATCGTAAAATTTTGCCATTACGCTCAAATGACGAAATTTAATGCTCATTCTCGTAACGCAGCACCGTCATTTTCGTACCAAAGTGATGGTGCTACGTTACGTAGTTGCTGAGAAACTAGGCTTTTTCGACAGCCATATCGAAAGCAAAGGCATGCATACTTCCTAGCATCTTGACCTGCTTTACCACAGAAACCACTTGCGCACGTCTAGAAACACACCAGCATTTGTTTATTATAAGAAGTGCTCGAAGTTCCGTCCGCCTACCACTAAACACGTTCTGTAGCGATTGCACAGGCTCTCTTGCACTCGTGTAAATATGTTAGGCATTGCCCTAACGGCGTCAGCAGCGTTGAATATACGGTCAACCAGATCTTCTCGCGATTCAACGGGGGTTTCGTAGACAACACTCTTTAGGTAGCCCCACAAAAAAGTCGAGGCTTGTTAAATCGGGGGATCGAGGTGGCCCGCCTCGGCCGATCCACCGATTCTCGAATGTCTCGTTTAGGTATTCTCGAACCGTAGCAGAGTTGTGCGCACCGCCATGCTGGAACCACATTCTTAGACGAACGCTTTCCGGGACGCTTTCCAATAACTGGGGTAACGTATAAATCAAAAACGCGCGATAGGCAGCTGCATCTAATCTGGCGGGAAGTATGTGGGGACCTATAAAGTAGTCGTCCACCATGCCCGCCCAGACATTCACCGAGAACCGATCCTGGCGGTTATGCCCGCGAGTCATATTCGGGTTTTCGTAGGCCCACCAATGAGTGTTGTGTGCATTAAACACACCATCTTGGCTAAACGAAGCCTCATCCGTAAACAGAACAAGTGCAGGGAACCTGTCCAGTATATCCACTTTTTTCAAAAACTGTCGACAGTATTCAGTACGTAGCTGAAAGTCACTGGGTCGCAGAGTTTGAATTCGCTGGTACCGATATGGATGCAGTCCTTCATCGGTCAGTGTCCTTTGCACAGTAGCGAGACTAACCCCGGCATACACAGATACCTCCCTAATGCTCAGAGAAGGCCGTTCGGCTAGTTCTTGAAGAATGAGTTCTTCCACATCAGCTGTTCTTGTCGTCCGTGTCCGTCCAGAGTCGTAGTAACGGCCATGGAATGACCTACTTGCACGTAACTGACTGTATATATTAGTAAACGGGCGACTATTAGGTATGAGTTTATTTGGATAACGCTCTGCGTATAGCCGTCGCGCGGCTCTCGCGTTATAGCGTGCTTCACCATAAATGCAGAGCATGTCAGCCTTTTCCACATTTGTAAACCGGCTCATCACGAAATTATGATAGAGTCTGCAATTCGCGATGGCACGTCTCGAGAACCTAACACTTCATTTTATAGCATTTGGCGTTGGCGGTTTTTTTTATGGTGTTTTGGCGCCTCGAGTGACGCGAATTCCGAATCAAAGCCCGCGCAAACCTCCGATAGAAGCTTGTGCGAACGGCAAATAATTTCGAATTAACGCCAGCGCGAACTTCCAATAGAAACTCCTGCGAACGGCGAATAATTTCGAAACAAAGCCGGCGCAAAAGCTGCTCAGCGTAAAAAATGCTAGTGTGTTTGTTCCCGCCAGATTAAATGCAGCTGCGTATCGCGCGTTTTTGATCCATACGTTACCCCAGTTGTTAGAAGGCGTCCTGGAAAGCGTTCGTCTGAAAATGCCGCCACACAACTCTGCTACGGTTCGAGAATACCTAAACGAGACATTCGAGAATCGGTGGATCGCCCGAGGCGGGTCTATAGCTTGGCCACCTCGATCCCCCGATTTAACAAGCCTCGACTTTTTTTTGTGGGGCTACCTAAAGAGTGTTGTCTACGAAACCTCCGTTGAATTGCGTGAAGATCTGGTTGACCGTATATTGAACGCTGCTGACGCCGTTAGGGCAATGCCTAACATATTTACACGAGTGCAAGAGAGCCTGTGCAATCGCTACAGAACGTGTTTAGTGGTAGGCGGACGGACTTCGAGCACTTCTTATAATAAACAAATGCTGGTGTGTTTCTAGACGTGCGTAAGTGGTTTCTGTGGTAAAGCAGGTCAAGATGCTAGGAAGTATGCATGCCTTTGCTTTCGATATGGCTGTCGAAAAAGCCTAGTTTCTTAGCAACTACGTAACGCAGCACCATCACTTTGGTATGAAAATGACGGGCATTAAATTTGCTATCGTCAGAGAGTGTTCGTCATTTGAGCGTAATGGCAAAATTTTACGATTTTGCACGTGAAAGCTTCAACGTAAGTTATAACTACAAATCGAATTTTTATGACTTTCTTTATTCCACCTCTTTGTCTTTCGCTAGCTTGCGTTAGGTGTTATTTAGGTTATGCAAAATTTTCCGCCGAACACACTGGTATGATCGGTTGCTTCATGTTGACTGGTTCTCCCGCAAACGTAGATTTTGTACAACTATGTAGGAGAAAATAAGGCAGAATAACGACTTTTCTAAATTTAATCTTCACTCCTAAACAAGACGTACCCGCGTCCTCCCTCCATAGGGAAAAATAGTTTTCTTGCCGAGCTCTATCAAACCTCGAAAGAAGTACTAAACTCTCTGAATGACCCTGTATATATATATATATATATATATATATATATATATATATATATATATATATATATATATATATATACAGGTAGTTCAACAAGTTCTTAGAATGAAAACCAAGAATTTTCCAAATCTTGTTTTTAATTTTTTCTTATTCGATATACTCCCCGAGAAGCTCAATACACTTTTCCCACCGAGATTTCAGAGCATTTATACCTCTTGAGTAGAATTCCGCGTCTTTAGACTGAAAATAGGCATTGACAGCAGCCTTAACCTCCTCATTGCTGGAAAAACGCTTTCCACCGAGACTATTTTTCAAATGTCCGAAGAGGAAATAATCAGAGGGGGCCAGGTCTGGAGAATAGGAAGGTTGTTCAATAAGTTCGAACCTCAGTTGGGCCAGTTTTGCCGTTGCTTGCCGCGACTTGTGTGCGGGAGCATTGTCCTGGTGAAACAGGACAACCTTCTTCTGCAAAGCGGGCCGTTTCACGATGAGTTCTTGCCTCAGGCAGTCCAACAGTCTTGCATAATATTCTCCCGTGATCGTTTTACCGCTCTCAAGGTAGTCGACCAGAATTATTCCACGTTGGTCCCAAAAAACCGTAGCCATCATCTTTCCGGCCGATGCCGTTGTCTGCACCCTCTTCGGAGGTCCTTCACCAGGTGCACACCATTGACGAGATGCTTCTTGGGTCTCGGGAGTGTAGTGATGGACCCAGCTTTTATCGACGGTCACGAATCTGCACCAAAAATCCGACGGATTTTTCGACATCTTGGCCAAATTTCGCTGTGAAGCGGAAACACGCGCGTCTTTTTGGCCTTGGTTGAGCAAATGCGGCACCCATTTTGCTCTGAGCTTTTTCATCTTCAAGTTTTCGTGCAGGATGAAATGCACTCTACCCAAACTGATCCCCAAGGCCTCCGCTATCTCCCTAATGTTCACTCGCTTATCTGCGGCAACGATTTTCCGCACTTTTTCCACGTTTTCCTCATCTGTTGCCGTTTTTGGGCGTCCTGAACGTAGTTCATCCTCGGTGCTCCTGCGACCTCTTTTTAACTCATTAATCCAGTTGGAAACAGTGGCAAAACATGGCGAAGAGTCACCGTACACCTCGTCTAACTCAGTTTTCACTTGGGTCGCATTCCAACCTTTGAAATAAAAATGCTTGATAACCACTCGAAACTCTTTTTTCTCCATTTTTCAAAATCACGCCGATACGTTGCACGGGAAAAGCGATCAAACGAAATCGCAACGGCCAATCACCATAATATTTTGACTGCTAGCAGTCGAAAGTTGCCGTTTCCAATAGCGGTGAAAGCGCGCCAAAATTCGAATTCTGAAAAGCTCATTTTAAGATCTTGTTGAACTACCTGTGTATATATATATATATATATATATATATATATATATATATATATATATATATATATATATCTACAAGATACAAAGTTGATTAGAAAGCGTTTGGTACAAACTATACCGCATGCAATTCTTCTTGTTTTCCGAGTGTTCAAATGCTTACCGCCTCGGAGTGGAGAGGATGTACGGCGAACAGTAGCGCCGCCACGCGGGCTGTTCGGCTACTAACGAGCATTGCACATAAACGCAGATAGAGAGCGCTGACGACTGCGTGCAGAAGCACGTTAACCAGGTGGTAGCCGAAAGGCCGCAGGCCGTCGAGCGCAAAATTTGCTCGGAACGATAGTGTTGTCAACGGCCGATACGACTTATGGCTATGTTCCTGCAATAGAGAATACAACACGGCACCGACAAAAATTGTAGATCGGGTCAGTTTTGCATCCTAATGACTAGCGACGACATAACCACACAGCACGAGACCCTGCTGTTAAGCCAGCCGAGAAAATGAGAGGCCATGGAGCACGTAACACAGCTGTAGACAATTTTCCGCACTATACAGCATAGTGTATGTTTCAACCATCGGATCATTTCGTATCGTAACTACATGTGATTAAATGCGAAATCTTTGTCGGTATGAAAAACATTAACAGCAAATTATGCTTTATTTATATATATATATATATTTATGTATATATATATATATATATATATATATATATATATATATAGTGAGCACTGACCGACGCTGCAGCAAGTTCTCTATCTGCTACTTTCTCATTCTATGTCCTCGTGATACGCATGCAATTTTACCTAGTATAGGCCTACATGTGATGCAGAATGCAAATGCAGAGGAACATCAGGAACAACGTGTGTGTCAATAAGCCAAGAAGAGCCAAGTATAAGCGTGTCAAAAATCGCGTGCAAAATACTTATCAGCTAGACAGTTGATGTGTCAACACCAATGCTACTGGTCTAATATTTCCCGAGCGGGTCGGGTAATCGGACCCTGCTTGTTCGTAAAAAAAAAACAAGGCCAGTGTGCCTATCATCAGGCTGATGCAGGAGGAATAGCTAGCGTTTTTGGGTGGCCTCCATCAACATACACTTGAGCCCCCCCCCCGCCGTTGATCTGTTGTTGTATATCGGTCCGTTGGTCCTCTTGCAAACTTCCTCCCGGCGGCTACACCATTTCTTCACGTTGCGAGTGTTGCACAGAGGAAATCGAGAGGAGAAACGAGTAACGAGTGGAGAAGTACTGAAGCTAGAGAGAGAGAGGGGAAGCAAGAGAGAGATATATATAAAGAGAGAGAGGGGGGGCTAGAAGAAGGCATTAGTTAGGCTCGGCAATTAGAAGCGGCGGGAGAGCCTGCCCAGGGTGGGTGGGTGAATGGGTAGCTTTACTGGTATACGGCAGTCGTGCTAGTAGGCTAATAGCAACGTAATTGTTGGTTATGCGAGGAGGATGCGATTGCGTCAGACGCCGCCGCCGTCGTCGCCATAGTCGCCGCGCCCGAATTCGTCGGTGGGTTCCGTCGGTCCAACGGACGGACCGACCGGCAGCGCTTCGCCTCGCCCGCACAATGGACGAAACGAGACTGCAGACGGAGCAATACTATCAGCAACAGCAGCAGTGGTGGTGGTGATAACAATAAACAAGGGCGATGACCACCATCCCCGTCTTCGCCACGGCGGCTGGCTGCTACTTCGTCGCGTCTAGTTCCTGCCGCGCCGCAAACAGAAGCAGAGCGGGGAGCATGGCCCCCGAGTGCGTTGCGGTCATGAACACACATTACACGCGCGAGCTTCGGTCGTCCCGCATTCACATACAATACTACTCACAGACACGTACAAAGATATACCCCCCCCGCCACCGCGGCTGCCCCCGTCGAGCCAACAAACAATCGACACCAACCGACTGAGCGAGACCAACCAACAGAGGCACACAACCGATGGGAAAGTCGTTTCCCGCGCGCCAGGGTCAATGTGAGCTTGCCTATGGATAGACAAGGCGGGGGGCAAGGAGGGAGCTGTTGGAAAAGGCGATAGGGTGACGTCACTGCGCCGAGTGCAAACGAGCCGCCGGCCAAGCTCCAATGAAGGAGAGTGAGATGGGAAGAAATCTAAGAGAGAAAGCGATAAAAGGAACTAAACGAAGAGCAAACAGTGGGTCTGGGCTGGGCGAGTCGAGGGGAGAACGGCAAGAGGGATGCAACTCACGGGTCGGGACGTGAACCGGGGATAGACCAAGCACACGGCGGCCACCACCACCGCAAGAAAGCATCGGGAAGCGGAAGCGACAAAGCCAAAAAATGATAGTTTTCCGCCGGGGCTCCATCGTGCCGGCCCTTATTCTGCTGCACAGGGTCGGTCGACGTGCACAGAAGCGTTGCTTGTGCTGCTACTGCTGCTATTGCTCCTGATGTCTTGCCGTGAGCTGTCGTCGTAGTCGACATGCATCGTCGTATTCACCGTCTCTTCTTGCCCTTCTCCCGCATCAGGCGGGGGGCTCCGCTCTTGCTCCTTCCCCCCAACCCCCGGCCGGCCCTTAGCCCGGACCGTGTTTATTGGGCGTTCCTTCCAAACAGCATGTAATGTGCCTGCCTATAGCTGAGCAAAGCATGCAAACTGCTTTGCGTACTCCCCTTTCTAATGAAAAGGTTGCAGAACGGCGCATAACCCCGGCGCTCCCTACACGCCCCCCACCCCACGAGCGCTCTGACTGGCTGGGCGCTTCCTGCACAGCAATGGCTGCGATGTCAGCAATGTCAGCGATGTCAATGTCGTTCGCTCCACCATGTCTAGCGAGCTTTGCTAACCTGGCACGAGCCATTTAGATTAACGACTCAGGCGGAAGGTAAGATAGATGTACAGATAGTTATTAAAGCAAATATCGTAACAGCAGTGCTAGCGCAAGGTCAACAAAGTTAAGGTCACGCAGGTGCGCGCAAAGGAACACACACGCGCTCCTTTACGGTGCCAATTTCCAAACGGTGGAAGAAGAATCACGCAAGAATGCTAGCCTTAGGAGAGATTAAACTTGAACTGCAACTCAGTGGTTCTGTCGGTGAAGATAAGTACAATAGACGGCGTCCGGCCTTTCTACACCCTACGGCCCTACGACGAGATTGGCAAAGGACGAGATTGTGCGTGCATTGCTCGTCAATCGCCCATCCTCGGGAGGCTACTTTATTCTAAGCCAAAGGTCGTTTCGACATTTCGGCACTCGTTCATTCACTCTCTAGTTTGCTAAACGCATTCATGGTATTGGTTTAGCCCCATTCTCTTTCGTATGAATGCGATGAATGGCTGTGGGCCAGCGCGTATGGAATCCCGTTTGGCATCCTCCTTTGAGTTGATAGCGAGCACACATCACACACACACACATACACCAGTGAACCGTTTTGACCCTTGAGGCTATTTTCCATTTGCTCTCGCTCAGCTGTGAGGAAGCCATCGCTTCAGTTGAACAGTTACTCGATGAGTGCGCCGAATCCGAATACGCACATCGTGAAGCGCCCGAAATCGAGAAAAGAGTCAGACTAGAATACGCGTGGCTTCTGGTTGTGGCACAGCAGAGGCTTCGAAAGTGACGCGCGCCCAATGACCGGCACAATGCCGCAGCATTAACGGCAGCTGGCAACTGAAATATCAAGCAGCGCTAAAGGCAATGCACGGGCAGCTCTGCATGTCTGCGCTAACCCGACGATAGGCGAAGCCTCAACGCACGAGGCCTGTGCCGCATTTATTCCTCAACCCCCGTATTTTCCTTTCTCCTGTTCTTCTCTCATGTCTTTTCCACTTACCCTCCTAAGAAGTCGTCCCTATAGCGAGCGCTGAAATTCCAGGGAGTCAACCTTTGTCAGGCGTGCCCCCGACAAACCGTGGTAACATAGAGGCTGGCGAAAGAACAGTTCCCATCTATAGCAGGCTTACGTCGAGACCTATCCGACTTCGTGGCACGCCACCGACTGACTGTACGGCCAAACTTATAAATTGATATTTGGTAGTGGTGAGCCATTTGGCCTTGGCTTGCAAATCAGGCCCATTGGAGTAGCTTTCAATCTCGTTCTCGCCTTACTGAGCCACGTACACCTCACCTAGGTCAAGCCGATGCTGGCGGCAAGTAATGAAAGCAAAAATTGATTTATGGTCACAGCACGCGAGCTAAACGTAGCGGCATCCAGCTACAGGCTCTCTGACGATGCCTAGTCTCGGAAATGCTTTTGGTGCGAACGCTTGGTGTGAACGTCCCGTCCCGATTCTTCACGATCGACATAAAAGATACGGAAGGGAAGAAAAAGTCAAAGCTATTCGCAAATTTGCTTTGGCCATCTATTTCCGCTGAAACGGATGTTGCCTGAATAGAATGAGCAGCGTTTGAACATCTGCGCCCCTCGGTTGGTAATGCGAGCTATGGAGCTAGGAGAAATCTAACAAATATGAATTATCCCTGACAAATGACGACACTTGAGCTGACGTCATTCTCGCTGCATCTGAAATTGTCTAGTCACTGCTGAACTGAACTCATCGCGATAACAAGCATCGTCTAACGAGAACGCTGACCATTTCAAAAATCATGTCTGCTCGTTGAGTAGATAAGAGTCACGGATCCAATGAGCACTTTCGAGTCGACACTTTAAAGCAGACAGAGTAGCAAGGAAGCTAGTGGTAGGTAGTGGTAGGCATTGGGCGCTGCTGCTGCTGCGCCCAAGTACCGGCCCACTTAAGACGATCCGTTCACTATTTCTGCTTTTACAGGCTACTACTCACTTTATGGATGGGTGTGCCCCAAAAGTCGTTCTTGAACACGTTTGCTAGTGGCGAATAGGACCGCACGTCCCTATTCTCCTTGACAGCAACGATATCGTCGTAGACCATGTCTCCGGGGAGCGTCGTTAGGTACACGAAGCCCGCGACGGCGGCCACAATGAGCGTCCAGGATCGCGACGAATCGGGCTCGTCAGGTGCCTGCGGCTCGGGACTGGACGGCCGAGAAGGACTCGAGCCCTGCGATGAGGGACGGCTCGATGCTGGCGAGCCACGAAAGCTCCTCCCAAGCGAGGAGTGCATCTGAAAAGTACGCAGAAAGCCAACGAACGCGCATGGTGAGAAAGATCGCCGCCGCAGGTCTGAATAACTCCGAACTAACTCCGTTGAGCGAACAACATCAAAAAGCGAGCTACGCGCTGCTGTGTGTAAAAGCCGTGACCAATTAAAACCAATATGTATTCATATAGATATAAATCGTGTAGAACTTCGATCTCTCTCTCTCTCTCTCTCTCTGTTTCAATCAAAGCATACTGCGAGCAAATAGTGCGTCGCAGCTATACGTAGTAAGTTGAACGTCCTTAGTGAGTGCCACCAGGTTGGTGGCTAGAGAGCTCCTCCAACGTGTCGGACGCTAACGTTGCGTGATATTTCACCCAAAAGCCGGCGGTAGTAGTGCGTTAGTATAGACTAGACACACGTTATATATACGTAAGATATAGTCCTCTTGGATTTGCCAGGCGACGCTGATACCGCTGTTTTCGCTGCACTCTTCGACAAGTGTCAACCGCCGCTTCGAATCTAAATACCTTCGACTGCTAAACACCCTCAATGCCTACTACTGTCTGGAACCAAATCGATAAATAGGAGGGAGGATGATGAGAACGACCACCATAACGTTGATGTTGATGTTGTTGTTGTTGTTGTTGTCGTTGTTGTTGCTGCTGCTGCTGCTATTGGCGGCAGCAGCAGCAGCAAAAGCGCAGCGGAAACGGCGACGACTTCGAATCATCTTTGATGAATTCTCAGCTATCACGCAACGTCGATCTGTCTGCGGGGGCAGCGCCGTAGCAGCGCCGCGAGTCGGGGGAGCCTCCGCCTCGGGAGGGAGGCAAGAACAGGCCAGAGGAAAGGGAGGTAGGTGGTGGTTCGTTGGGTACCTACGTAGGTGGGCGGCGATACACTAAATGTATTTCCCGTCTACGTTTCCTAGACGAACACGACAAACGACCCGACTTGACCCGGCCGACGACGACGACGACGACACTTTGCCGCCGCTGGCGGGACGGGGGCGCGGGACGTTGGGGTTCGTCGTTTAAGCCCAAACTGGCGCCTACTCGCCGACGCCGAGACAGATAGACGAAAAGGGCCATCATCTCATCTTCGACAGAGAGAGGGAAAAGGGAAGAGCAGGCGTGCGAGAAAGAAAGAAGACGAGAGAGACAAGACAAATCGAAAGAGCCAGAGAAAGAAAGACAAAGGTGGAGAGAGAGAGGAATTGATCAACCAGCGGGGCCGAATGACAACACAAAAACGGCAACACATGTTTTCGCATGTTCTTAGGCGCCGCAGCCGAGGCATTGGAGTGAATATGCACGTAGCGTGCCGGCCAACAAGGTGGGAGCGTTTAGTGGTTGTTACATTGTGTCGAGCCCACCGGCGAATCAAGATCCTTCGAAGTATTCAAGTAAAAGGTCGTTTTGACTATGCCTATCACTTTTTTCTTGTCGTTGCTATATATAGTTATTGTTTTTACTATTGTTGCCATTGTTGTTGTCGTTGTTGATAATCAATTTTTTATCGTAAGCCGCTACTACTGTTGTGCTCGGGAGGAAATGTTTCACCCAGTAATTCCCCTCGTGTCCAGTAGGTCTACGATAAGTGAGTGATCATTAATTAGCACGCGCTCTGTTGCCGCATGTTCGCCGTTTTTACCGATCCGTCGCCATTGCTAGTAGGCTAATCAAATAAAAACAAGTGAAGAATTGTACAACAGTACGTCATGACCGGCAAAACAAACACGACACATTTCCTCTGTCACGCACCCCGAATGCTTTGTCTTCTCTCCTACTTCATACTGCCTGATCAGAGCCAATGCGCAATATTTTTTTTTACCAACAAAACAGGAGCGGTGACAACTCGCCGCCAATGGACCGCCAGAGCCGGAAACTCTCCGGGGGGGGTTGGGGGGTGGTTGTCTCACGCATACGCAATCCCTAATACGCTCGTTGTTACTACGATGACTAACCACTATTCCTATCGCCGCTAACATTGTTCCTGCGACTACTAACTACGTCGAAGCTACCTACACAGCATCACCACTGTCGTCACTACAGTGACGGAACTAGGGCCCTAGTTGGATCCTAGTAGCACCGAAGACCCGAACACCCAAGCGTGGAACACCGAAACGGAAATCCGTCGGTGTTCTATTAGAATGTGCATATTAATGAGCAACGGCTTGTAACTTAGCGAAAGAGCTTTCGGAAAGGGGAAAAGAGGGGGGGGTGATACGTCGAGTCTCCGAGTCCACATTTGAGCGACAAAGTGGACCGGCCGCCAAATTCAGTAGCAGTGCTACTACCACACCGTCTCCCCCCCCCTCTCTCTCTCTCTCCCTCTCTCAGACACATACGCTCTCTCCCTCTCTCTCTCTCTCTCTCTCTTGTTACTCTGCGACGGCTGCGATAGAATAGACGCTGCGGATACGAGCCCACACGCTTCCCTGTGTGAAGAGCTCTGAATGTGAATTGGCGTCATGCTTACATATATATGCTTGCAGTGTTCAAGTAGAAGCGTCATCACGCGCTATAGAACGCGTCACACAAGCTGGTGGCGCGCAGGCGTCTGCATACCGTGTTTATTAGAAACGTCGCTTTGCGTAAAGGCGGCTACTCAAAAACTTGTTTCCTAGCAGAACATACGGCAAGCGGTTAGCTGACTTCGGTGGTGCTCAAATTTCTTCAGCGCGCGTTTCTCAAAAACTTCCACTTCCTCCATCTTTTCGCACTACCGCATTAACTACCGCGCCTTTTCCGGTACATGGTCTAGGCTCTTATACGTGTGCGCATGTGTACGTATTTTCGCCGTAGAAAAGAACTCCGTAGCTTAATTACGTCGCTCATTTAAAGTGACCCGTGACAATACGAACTAAGACTTCGAGCGTGCCGAGTATGCACTTGGTTTTGACGCGTGTCTATTGCAGAATCTCGATTAGACGTGTGTTTCTTTTTTTAAATATATGTTGGTTTTAGTAGTATAGTTCACTAATGAAATGAGCTTCTTACACTTTAATGTAGTAATGGCATTTTTGTCCATCCCAATGTATTGTCACTGGTTAACCTTGCGGTCGCTCTGTGGTAAAGTTGTTTTAGAAATGGGTCTTCGAATCCTTCTGCACACGTTGTACATAAAAGAAAGAGGCGGACAAGGAAAATACTGCCTTCCAAAGCGGTACGGGCTATCTGGCTAGCTAATAAATATTTCTGTGTTCATTAGCTACTGGATCAGCTTTTGCCTGGCCAGCCAGAGTGAATAACAGTCCGCGATTTAATCGGCCTGAAAAATAGTTGATTGCGTTCGGGCTCTAAGTCGTGAGCTTAGACAAAAGACACCGACTACAATTCGGACGGTTGTAGAATTAAGGACTACTTTTTGTAGGCGGGAAACGGTTTACGTTCAGACAAATACGATTTTGCCAAGTCACTTGTACTTCCTTTGATGCGTTGGAATCTCTCAAAATGCGAGCTTCTCACGTACATCATAAACGTTAAATATACGTTTCCCGCGCGTACGTAACTGGTACTAGCAGAAAATCTAAGAATCAATCACTGCTGTTCTTCTGTCCGGTGCGAGTAACTAGCAGGTTACTCGCGCCCGCGTTAGCGCATCTGCCAGTTAGAGTCATAAATCACGATTCTGCTACACGAGTCCGGTCTATACCCAGTCGCGTTCTCTTTCTGCTCAGCAGCAGCAGCCGGTTGCGACAGCAAGCTGTGCTGTAGAGACTGTTTGCATTGTTGCATAGAATTTACAGCTCAATAAATGACCTGTTGTTCGCCATTGGGGGCCGTCAACCGCCTGCTTGCATCTTCCTATAGATCGGCCTCGGTTTGTATCGGTGGGTCCTCGGCTTGATGGGTCGATAGACCGATGTTTGTTGTCGTCGTCCCTGGAAGCGTTTTTAATCTCGAGCGGCTAACTGCGAGAGATGCAAGGAGTCTCACAGTCGCTTGAACTTCGGTTGTATCGTGCGTTTCTCTCCTACGTTCTCACTTATCGTCACGTACACGACTCGTCACCTCAGAACCTGCAGTCAGCAGGAACTGCAGGAAGGGGTACACGAAAGGGTAATTCAAACGCGTATGTGAGATAGACACTACCAACTAGGCAGAGCGGATCAGTGTGGAATTGTATGTGGTGCGCTTATACAACGCCCCCCAATGGGGCGACAGTGTCAGATATGTGCCCCCCCCCTGATGCGCGCCCCACTACACGCAGACTTGGGTGGGAAGCAAGCAGTCGTTTCGCAAGCATACTCGTATTTTCTTGTTGTTTCCATTTTTCACCATCTCTTTCTCGGGCACGCGCGTGTGCTCGCACGATACGAAAGAATATTGGAGTTGCACAATTCGACTTGTACTAAAGCAGTCGACAGGAAAGCCAATACGCGGCGAAGATGCTGGACGACGTAGCCAATATGGCACAAATTAAAAAAAGGTTCGATCGGCCAAGATTGCCAAACAACAACCACAACAACAACAACCACAACATTAACAACAACATTCGTCTTTATCGGTGCAAAACTAAACCCGTCAGCGATGCCTATGCAATGCTTACGGGCTTAGTTTCGAATACAACGTAGATGACAATGGTCACAATGTATGCATGCATCGAGACTGACTGCCCACAGCTCAGTCAGTGAGTGGTCAATGTGGTCGTCGTGGTGATGGTGGGGGTGGTCGCCGCGATGATGGAGCTTGCTTTACGTGGTGGCTATCTTTGGAGGCAGCAGGTGGAGAGCAGAGCTTTGAGCCAGCTCCGACGTGTGCCGAACAGGCATCGGGTCGGGGCGACGTGAAGTCATTCAACGACAATTGTCCCCCCCCGGAAGATGATTTATGCCCTGAACGCACAACCCGGGCAGAGCGCGTGTTGCGGCGCCAGCAGCAATGAACGTGTGGCAATTGAAGTCACCGCAAGCGCACAAGGACACCCCGGAGACCGGCTGGGCAGACCTCAGCTGGGACCTCAGCGGGCGCCGCGTGCTCGTCGGACCAATGACAGTGTAAACGTAAACTATTTTATTTAGTAGCTGTAGTGGCGGTATGCGTAGCAGTGGACAGGGCAGACAGTGGACAGGGCAGACAGTGGACAGGGCAGACAGTGGCAATGGCTAGCCACTCAATCAAATCGATCTACATGAGCTGTCAGGGCAGAGGAAGCCGCCACCGATGCCACGCCGACGTCTTTGTACAACGTTTTGGACGATAGCCCTCAAGCCTCGCCACAGTGGGCTCGTATATTTATTCTTACTGGCTGTGGCCGCCGAAGACGTAGGTATTCGCGCGCCTGCTCAGTATGAATGAGGACTTGACGCACGCGCTTTCACGAGGTGTCGCCAGCAACAAAGGAAGGTTGTATTATACATTGTAGCGTATCCCTATTGCATCCCAACTCCTACGAGATCACATCTACCGATCGATTGAAATTAATGATAAGTGTAGTATATATATATATATATATATATATATATATATAAGGCTTCGAGGGCGGATCGAAACGTTCGGATGCATATTAAAAAAAAAAAAGAATATTTGTTCACTTTAAAATAGCTTCCCGATGCAATGTACCTATGCCACTTTTCCATTTTTCGAAACATTCTTAAACGCGTCTTTCCGAGTCTACCGTATTGAGTTGCTTCTGCGAATATCTCTTTATCTCCTCTATATCATTGAGAGCTAATAAATCTATCGTCTTGAAACGTAGTCCTTTCAATTGTGTTAATCCGTTGGAACATTAAAAAAAACTGGCACAGAAGCAGGTCCGGCGAACAGGGAATTCGCGTAAATATAGAAATTGAATTTTCATCAAATTATTCGAAACTGTTGTTTGCGCCGGTGCGTTGTCGTGATGAAGGATCTCAGAGTTCGGGCCTCTTGCGTTGGACGTGCTTGCTTAATCTTTAGAACATTTCGTGGTGGTATTTGTTATTGAACGACGATCTAGGGAGCCAACATTTGTGGATGATGATTATCAGGTAGTCGAAAAAAACAGTCAAAACGGCCTTCGTATTGGATCTGCTTTGTCTAATTTTGTTTGATCGACTGTCCCCTTGGAAGCACTGAAAGGACTGGGTTTTGGTGTAGATGTCGTAACCATATATTTATGGCCCGTTTTCCGTAATCACTCTCTGAAGCAATACAGGTTCTTTGGTACCACCTGACGGTTTAATTCGGATTCTTTCCAACGGGCGTTCATTAACTAGAAATTCAATACGTTTGGAACGAATTTCGCCAATTCGTTAGCCATCTCCCGGGTAGTAATTTGGCAATTTTCTAGCTCGATGTCACGAACTTTTTTTTAACGTGTTCTTCTGTTATTGACGTCGAAGGTTTTCCCAAACGAAGGTCACCTTAGGTGTCTTCAAGTCTGTGGCGAAATTGATAGTACCACGAATGCGCCGTGTTTCGGGATACTGCTTGATTACCATAAGCAGGTCATACTATTTCCACCACTCTAGGACATATGAGCTAGTCTCTAACACAGAAGGACATGCAGATTCATTGCTGCTCTATTTTCGGCATATCAAACAACGCCGAACTTCGTATGCCCCCTGCTATTGTTGATAGCATTTTTATTATTCAACATTTATTGGGCCTGCGGACCAGTTCTTGCGGCAGCAGCAGTTTATACTCATAGCAAATGTGCGATTAGACCGTCGATTCGACATAACCTCACTATGTACGTGCGGTGTATGAAGACATGTGCATAGCTTGCTGTGGCTGTGTTGATAAATGCAGGCAGGCCGAAAAAGCCAAGAAATCGTTCATATCTATCTGCAAGACTGCCCTTACCAGCAATAATAATACGAGTTGTGCTACGTGTATAGTGACCTTGTGATAATACACGCAATTCTAAATGTGTAATACTATTATCAATTAAAAATATGTCATATCATCACCTCTACTCCAAGTTAATAGTTATACATTTAGTGTTAAAGCACATCATGCAAGAGCATAGGACGTGTGCTTATGTTTTGTGTCTGTGACAGTTAAATGTGCACATGCTTTAATTACATGATAAACCCCCGGCCCCGTACTCAACTAGACTTAAAAACTATGTTAAATTTTCACACTTTTGGCACTTATGAGAGACTCATTAATTTAAATATATATATATATATATATATATATATATATATATATATATATATATATATATATATATATATATATATATATATAAAGGTATTGAGAGTACATGGACATTTTCACAAGGGCCTCCTCAGGATTTCGAAGGTCAAACGGAGAATGTCAATTTGGTCAAAGTGTGTCGTATGACGCTGAAGGAATAGTAGTAACACAGTGGCACTTGTGCTAGAATGACTGTAACTCGATTTCTCTCTTTGGTTGCAACCGGCTGGCCATGGTCAGTAGTCAAATCGACGATTCAAACCGCGCGTCAGCTTGTTGCGATTCGAGCTTGATGAGAAACATTCGCTCGTACTCGCTCACGCACGTGGCCATTCATCGCCAGAGGGCCACAAGCCCTCTCGGCGCCCACCAGGGCGGGAATTGCCGTCCGCCGCCCTGTCATGGGCTTTGCGCGCCCCCCATCTAGCCTTGACGATGAGCGCTGCAATCTCATCACGTGTCATCGTTCTCCACGTACGTCGTACAACGACGACGACGCTGTTCTAACACTAGCGGCAGCACCACAGCACAGAGGCTGTAGTAGCAGACCAGTGCCCTGGGGGGCGGGGGGGGTCACACTATAAAGCTCGGCGGCCCCAGCTGACCTCTCCTATTCGCTGGCCTGCTTTAGGAAAATACTGTAATAACGATGACCGTCGCAACAATACACTTCAGCTAGGCGAACAACAAGGACAACAACAGCCACAGCGACAACAGAAGCAACAGCAACAATAAAAACAACAGCAACAACAGCCGCAACAACAACCACAAAAACAACAACCACAAGAACAACAATAACAGCAACAACAACAACAACAACAACAATTGCTCGCTCCTGTTGCCTGTCACGGCTGCAGGTGTCATGACAGCTGAAGCGGACGTGAGTAAGCGAATAGGCGCGCAGGGTGCGGGTGGGCGCAAGTGGGCGCCAATGGGCGCGTGCGCGCCCAAGCGGTTCGGCAGCCAAAGGTCATGATATCGTCGGCGAGTGCAGAGCCGAGTCGTACGACTTCGTCGTCGGCAGATGAACGTTTTCACTAGCAGACGGGCGCTAGGAAGAAACAGAGAGAAAGGACGAGGAGGGAAAGGAGAGAGAGAGCGTGGAAATAACAGAGAAGGGCGGGAAACAAAGGGCCAGCTATGCGCATCTGGCCAACGTGACGGCACTTCATGGTGTTGTTGTATCTTTGCTGTTATTTTCGTCATGATCATCGTTGTTTGTTTTTGTTTTTGTTATTGGATTTGGCCATAGGGCTACTTTTGCCAGCATCTTGATGAGTACAAAAGTCAGCTATCCGCTGCATGAGCCCCACAAGGATGTCGGTTACCAACCACTGGTCGACGCTGTGACGGCAGTCGCTAAGAACAGGTAGGCTGCCTGGGCGACTTTAAAGTCAAAGTCATTATGGAGCTAGCTCCATTGACCAGCTAGCTGTCTCAGCAGCAGCAGTAGTAGTAGTAGTAGTAGTAGTAGTGGTAGCACTAATACCAGCTTGGCTAAAGGTCAGCCCGAAAACTTTTTTTACTAATACCAGACGTAATAGTCGAATTAGAAGTCGCCGCAATAACTACAACAGCCTTCGACAAGCGTCGAGCTTCGCATCTGCGCGCGGTGTGCTGCGCGTCAGAAGGCAGCGTCACCGTCAAAGCGTTGAGAACGAGACACACGAATGGCGGCCGTTGGCAGACACGGTTCGATTGATGGATGATGGACCGACTGACCGGCTTCGGTGATCGTATTCATCACTCTCGTTTCTGCAAACGCTGCTTTAGTACTACGAATCATCTGCATACTGCATTTACAACGACGACAATGTAGTAGCGGCAAAGCGGTGAGGTCCTAAGGAGAAATAGTCGTAGCTTTCGTAGTGGTGGAATGCAATTACAGTAGTGGTACCTATAGCTCTGCGCCTCCTAGTCGATGCGTCGGCGACTGTTCGCTCCGTCCTTCACAGGGTCAGAAACACGAGAACGACTAAATCCGACTCACATACAGAGAGAGTAATACGCGTGCTTCTTCCGGTTAGCCGATGGCCTGCGATCTACGCCCGACCGTTCACAGAGGCGTCACATATGCTGTCGTCACCGTGGTTGCGGCATTCTGAACATTTTTGCCGCCCGTCCTCCGACACCGAGAACGGAAGACAGTATCTTGGGGCAGAAGCTATATATATATATATATATATATATATATATTTATATTATGCTCTGTGGCGTTAATTGCGCAAAAAGCATATATATATATATATATATATATATATATGCATAAGTACTAATGCAGAATGTTTTTGTTTGCAATGTGCGCTGAGTGCTTGAGCTTTGATGATCTTGTTCGAGCGCCCATGTCTTGCAAAAGTTCTTTCTAACTTGCACAACACCCGGTCCCAACACGCCAACGGTTAGGGCGCGGTGGTGAGCACACTACGGTTTCTTTTTCTTTTAGTAGACGCGTCAACATACAACGCTGCGGCAGGCTATCTATAAATTGGCGCCCGCCGTGCCACTGTCTCTTACGAACCGTCTGTCTACCTATGTGGCAGTCTGGTGGCAGGAGGCAATGTTGGTGTTGGGTAGAGCGTTCTACTACTATACTTCGTCTAGGCGTCCGCGGTAGCCGTCGAGATAGCAGTCGAGATAGTATTCGCCAGACGACACATCAGGCCATATCATAGCGTAGAACGTAGCAGCGTTCGTAATTATTATGGCGGGATGCCGCGCTTGCATCACGTCGTTGTCGTCTTCGTAGTTGTTGTTGTTGTTGTCGTAGTAGTCGTTGTTGCCGTTGGTGGCCATCGTACGCGTGGCAAGCAAGTCTATTTTCGGCCTCTTCGGGTCGCCACCGGCAGAAAAACCGCTCGACAGGCTCTGCTGATCGCGCCAGCTCCCCGCGTCTTCCTACCCCAACCTACCCGCATCCCGCACGTTCGCCCGCGTCGTGTCGCGGGACGTTGTCAACATTAAATAATAATAATTAAGCCAGCCAATCTCTACATTAAGATAAGAAGCTTGGCGGCGAGTCTCCTCGCTCGACGGCGACGGCCGCGGCAGTGGGGCATCGGTGGTTAACGCATGTGAGGATATCGGCTAGCCACAACATCATTCGAGCAACCAAGATAGCGCTCCCCACGCCCCCCTGCTCCCGCGCCTATCAAAAAGAGTCCGCGAACGCGCATCCGAGTCTCTTCCACAAGTGGACGCCGGAGAGAGAGAGAGACGAACATGCGCAGCCATCATTCTGGCCGTCGACCGACTGCTTGGATAGGGCAAACCCGCGGAGGTACGTCGTCTTCGCTTCGTCCCATCCCACACCCTTCGTCCGGTCGTTCATGTGCCCGGTCGCTATTCCTGGCTAGCCGGAGGAGACCAACTCCAAGACTCCGACCAACCGACCCGACCCTGGACCCCAGACCAGCCAGCAACTAAGCAGCCAGGCGGCAGCATTGGCCGCAACAGAAGCCGTAGCAGCGACGACCTGCAGCAGCTGCATGGGTCGACGAAAAAAAAACTAGGTTGATATGACAACGATGAGGAGAGTGCCGCTACCGGAGTGACGTGGACGACGGTGGCACACGGTATTAATACTTAGTGCCCTCGTACCCCCTTTCCCCCCCCCCCCCCCCCCCCCCGCGACACTTCGGGAAGGTCTATGGGACGGCCCGGGTTCGCCTCGATTCGACTCACCTCACCTCATCTCGCCTCGCCTCGCTCGTTCGTTCTGCCTGCGGTCTCTGCTGGTCGGCGGGAAGAGGAGCCGACGACGACGAAAGAAGAGGGTCTGCCCCGGGAAAGAGGTAAATATTTGCCTAATATCTGCCTCTCGTCTCGTGTCGGTCTCACCACGGCGATCTCGCGACAAGCCAGGATCCCAGCCCGCGTCGCCGTCGACGAACGATGGCTGAGGAGGGCAGCGCGGCCATCGACAGGCAGTAGTGGCGCCATTGGCACTACTGGTGGCGGCCATTGCTGCTCCTGCAACGGTGGTAATTGTAGTAATCGTAGCAGATGGGACGCCAGCGGCAGCAGCAGCAGCAGGCGTAGTATGGCAGCAGAAGTAGTAATAGTGTGACCGAGGACCAACCACTGTGTTGACCTGCCGATAAAATTGGCGGTCTTCATCATTGCCGTCTGTTCGTCTGTCCGTCCGTCCGTCCGTCCGTCCGCTGGCTGGTTTGTCTGGTGTGCCGGTCAGCCAAGCACATGCCTGCCGCCCGTTACGTTAGCAGATACAAGGACGACGCTACTCTGCGTTGCCCACTCTCCTGGTTGCCCACTCTCCTTCGTTGCCCTACTCTCCTGCGTTGCCCTACTCTCCTGCGTTGCCCTACTCTCCTTCGTTGCCCTACTCTCCTGCGTTGCCCACTCTCTTCTCTGCGGCGGCGGCAACCGAAGGACATATTACCCGATCAAAGCACAGAGATACAGCCAGGCACATACGCACACACACACCTTCGCGAAGAATATGGATTGACGATACTATATATATATATATATATTAACATCTATCTATCTGTCCGTCCGCCTCTTGGAAAGAGCCTTGCACCCTAGGTGGGCTAAAGGTTTTTCGGCAAAAGTTTGTCGTAATGTTGTGGACATCAATTCTAGATGAAAGCAACAACTACGCTTCGAAGAAAAAGCAATAACGGACGAAAAGGACGTCGAACAATGTAGTCACATGTCTTCGACATCCTAACCCATTGCATGCAAAATTCTAAGGAAATAGAAGATACGTTTATTCGCATGTATGGGTAGTTGTAAAGTTCAAAGAAGCATTAGCGTTAGTCGGATCTCTGGCTGCAGATAAATACATCAAAGGTAAGCGAATCGAAAGATGCTTCTGACGCTACCGTTTTCTCGTTTCTTCGCAATGGCGAGGGCACTTGTCACATATCGTTGATATTCCACCATTTTCCATTGTATCTACTTTGAGTTTATTACATCTTTTGAATGAGCAAACCATTTGAGGCTCCTATCAAAACTGTGTCACCTAAATATTTACCACTGCCTTTGTCTGGGTTGTCTGTAGCTGAGGGTAAGTGTCTGATCGCTTAACGACTGGAACCACAATCAGCAACTCGTTTCACAATGACGCTGTGAGAAGAATGTAACTATTTTAGTTCAAAATATATTGTCATTTGTTTAAAGGACACTTACTCATCTGTATACACTGGATAATATATACACTCATACGCACAAGTATTTTGTTTAAGACCTTGGTGATACGGGATACGGCACAAGGCTTGAATTTATGCAGCACATCGCCCATGCTATCCAGCTGCAGCTCTTGTCTATGATACAGTTGCAGTATCGTAAAGAAACCAGAATTATTTTAATTCCTCAGGAAATCCTTGTGTTCGTAACGGTATTTGTTGTTGTAAAGTCTGGAGACCACATCTAAAAAACACGTTGATGCGTTTGAGCATATACAGTGTGCTGTAATTAATGGAATGTCGTAATGGATAACATGGAACAGCTATTGGTTGCCGACCGTCACGCTAAAGCTCGCATACGAATGAGTCGCAACGTCGCAATTGCTAACGTCAAACCGCGTTTCAAAATTTGTCATGTGAAACAAAATATTATTTAAAGTGGCCGGTAGCAATATTTCGTCGGTCGCAGTAGCCAAAGCCGACCGCGGCGTAAACAGCATATTCTCTCGTTCTCTGTAGCGGGACTGCAAATATATGACAGTCAGTATGTTATGACGCGACTCTGGCGTGAGATGTTCGCCCGAACCCGCGCAAGTAACCGTTATAGCATAGCGTAGCAGTACACCGCCTGTGCGAAACACTTCCATTGTTCCACTCTGACGAAACAAATATGTTTCGAGTTGAATTTCAACCTTCCTCAACTACGGTGCTCGGCAAATACGCCACCACCCAATGCAATGTGCAACGTTGATGCGCGATAATAATCTAGTGCTGAAGTAGTGGCCTCGTTGATAGGTGATCTTTCGTTGGTAGGTGAGAGCAGTCGCCATCCGGGATGCTTACATGAGGCTCTATTTAGCCAATGGGGGTTTATATGAGGTTGCAGGCCGATCTAGTCGTGAATTGAATGTGATCCACGAGTAAGACCTCTTTCTCTTACAAAACTGTTTGCCCTCTATCCTACAATGCTTGCCTGATGATTCGCGCTGCCAGCCCAAGCCAAACGTGCTTTGTCGTTGCTTTTTGTTCGGCCGTATGTCTAGGCGGGCAGAAAAGACCACCTGTCTCTGACGGGCTTTGTTTGGAGCGGCGTAGCCGCCGACCAACGTGTCATTCAAGCCATGCTACTTCAAGCTAGCTGCGTTTGCCCTGTAAAACTAGGAGACGACCACCTGACATGGTGACATACGAAGAATGCATATTTGAAAATGTATCCATTTAGATATTTTTTTTAAAAGTACGATAAGTTTATTTAATGTTTCATATGTTAATAGTCAAATAATAATTGGTACTGCTACGGCATTTCTGGCAGTCCTTCCCCCGGCGATGGAAGCGACCCCACTACCGCCACTGCGTTACCACGTTGAACTTCTATGGAGATACGCTGCACCAGGTACTCCCCGGCTCGCGCATCCTTTGTCACAGCGGTTACCCTCTTTCCAAGCTCCTTAAGGAACTTGATGGTCGCTTCACCCATAGGCCCTAGCGTTTCCACGGCGATCGGCTGAATTATGTACTGCGGCGAAAGCTCCCTGTATTTCGACAATTTGCGACTTTCAGCCAGACGTGCGCTCGCGCCAGCTTCCCGACTTGTGCGCGCAATGTAACTGTTGGCGAGTGTACATGAAACCGTCGCGTCCCACACTAGCAGACGACCCCGTTCCCATGGTGCTAGGGTTTTTCCATCCGGGCGTAGAAGGCTGTTGGCGCACATACCGAGGGGCTCTTTTATTGATGGAATCTGGGCGCTCTGCAGAGCACGGTGTACGACATCGTTGATGGCGAAATGTCGTGAATGGCGACCGGCACTGAACCGGCAGGACAGCGCATGTTCCGCTGTAGCGGTAACTTTAGACCGACACAGGTTGCAGACGTGCTCTGCGCAGGCAGCCTCCCCAAGCCGCAGACCTGAGACGATGCGGAGTGTGTTATTGTCCAGCATCGTCCCCAGTTGCGGCGAAGGGGGGGCCTGCAGCCACTTTCCGCTCATTGGATCAAAACAGGCCTTCAGGCGAGCTTTTCCTTTTAAGTCTAGGGTTTGTGCTACAAGCGCGTCTTGCCTCTTTTTTACCACCAAGTGGTCTAGTGCTCCCTGAGTTTTTCGCTCGCGGGGCTCTCCCCAGCAAACTCGAAACTCCTCAAGGGCCTTATCGGAGGCCCTGGCCAGCTGAACTGAGGTATCTTCAACTCCAATCGAAAGTATTAAATCCTTAAATGTTGTCAAGGATCCCAAGTAGCACGATAATGATAAATCCCTAGCACGGCGAATCCCTAAGCCCCCCGCGCTCACAGGAAGTGATGCCTGGGCCCAGGATGCAGATCTCAGGTGAACGTTGAGTAGCCGTTCTAGTTCCGTGCGCAGAATGCCGTCGAAGTTGTCGAGAAGGTCGGTCCTTTTAAAAGAAGGTGAACAACGCAAAATATACGTCAAGCGAGGAGTGGAGAGACTTTGTCGCAAGAGGTATAACGCCGGGTGGGCATCTAGGGTTTGAAGTCTGCTGCACCATCGGCTGACTTCAACAAGTTTTTTGCGCAGTACACCCTCCAGCGCCGCATCGGTAAGGGGGGCTCCCAGAAGCTCGATACTGTCATCGGCTGCTAATCGAATATCGGGTAGTATTCCCCGCAAGCTTGAAATAGGCTCGTCGCGGTGCTCCTCTGACAGTAGAAAGAGCTCGCATTTATTTGCGTTGAGTGTTAAGCCGAAGCACGCTTGAAATTCCTGAACAGTCTTGATGTCTGCCTGGATCGTTGCCAGGTCACCTGCCAGCGTTGCGTCATCAAGATACCACGGTCGAAACTCCGATCGAAGCTTTGCCTGTAGTTCCGCGATAGCGATACAGAAGAGGGCTGGCCCACACGGGTCGCCTTGTTTAGATATTATATATATATATATATATATATATATATATATATATATATATATATATATATATATATATATATATATATATATATATATATATAATTGTATCACATTCATATAAATGGGTCAGGTAAAACTAAATAATTTGGCTGCATAATGTCGTTTTTCGCGTATTGAGTACATGTTTGATTCGTCATAATTACAAATAACATTGCTGTGGACTCATCAAACTCATAGTCAGCTGCTAGAATAATTGTTTTAATCAAAATTGAGTTCTTACTTAATTATTGAAATGCAGCCTAGTAGAGAAAAGAGACTTCACTCCTCTCTGCTTTTCTCCTACTACTACTACTACCCCTAGCTTTATTTTGAAATCGCTATTGTAACGTTTGCGCCACGATCCGACTCTTTTACAGCGGCTGCTCTAATACCTCTACCAGTAGGCCATCACGTAGGCTGACTGAGTAAGTCGAAGTGCGTGCACTTCCTTTTAAATTTTCAGTAGCAGTTTCGAAGTAAGCACTCCAGCAGTATAGCTTTCAGTTTTACTGATGACCTTTACATGATCAGGAAAAAAGTTCTAGGTGCTTGCATGAGTTTTGGTTTCTTCCCGTCCGCTCGCGGTACGGAAAATGCCCACGCACAAAAGCTTCTCTCATCTCTCTCAACGCGTAGTGAAATATTTTTAGCTAAACTTCTGAAACTTGACCCATAGAGAACAGACCAGCAGTGCTTTTGCGGACAGGTGTCGGTAAGCACTTTTACTTGCTCCAAGGCATTACCGGCGCACTACGGCTGCCGTTATCATTGTGCTAAAAGTTTGGAATATCAAACCTGCGACAAGGGCTGTTTTGATGGTGCCGCCGTATGGCTTAAAACCAAAAAAGGTCAATCTCCTAGTTCCAGCTATGGGAGACACTGTCTACGTCTTCATAGATACAAGAACTACAAAGTGACCTGTCACGATGAGCAGTTCTAGGTAGGAGTAAAGGTATTCTACGTAGTATTCGCCCCCAGGGATGCCAATGTTAGAAAAACAGCGAAGAAACCATTCCTTTGCTTCACCTTAACCGCTAGGTGAGGTCGTAAATAACTATTCGTATTTCGGAGCATATGATTTAGCTGCTGCTGCTGAGGTTACCAAGAAAGTTACCAAGTTAGAAATAGTAGATGCAAATCCCAAACTACCGCGCACTCTTAGTACGCTCTCAGATTAATTTTAGCTCCCTCCCGCTGTAATTGTTTTATCCTAAATTCTGAGGCATACCACGCCGTGACCAAACATATCCCGCATAGTGTTCACTGCCCTGGTGTGTATATTAGCAATGACGAGCGCTTTCATCAGAGCCGCGCGGCGTCGCGATGTGCCACCCAATTTATGGGGGCTGAGGAGGCAGGAAGGGTATAAGATTATATTAACAGGCGACATAGATGCACGCACGGTCAGTGACGGACGAGTCTACGAGGCGGCGACACAGGGAGGGAGAGAGAGAGAGAGAGAGCGCGACGGGGAAGAGGAAAGAGCCAAACACTACACATAGTTTCTGCCTCTCTCGATTTTCGCCAGTGGAGTCTTTACCCCCTCCCCCCCCCCGAGCTAGGCTGAGGGGATAATACTTTAGGATACGAAGGACTTTGGCGTCGGCGGCCAAAGGATTCGTTGGGGAAGTAAGGGTTGAAGGGAGGCATAGGGGAATAGACTTGCCGGAAGGACGAGCTGTGGCCGCCACACACCACCTTCCACGGCCATAGGCTGCGCCACTAAAGAGGATAGGGATGCGGAAGCGTAGGATTGTGTTGGGAGTGACAGTAGAAGAGAGCCCCCGCCCAGTAGGGTAGGGAATGCAAACAGCGACGAGTTAATATCCTCGTCCTCGCTAACTCCGGATATAATTTAAAGTGTTATTCGGTTTGGCCAAGCTGCTGCTGCTGCCGTAGCAGCATCAGCAGTTCTAGCAGCACCCGCAACCATCGGGACCCCTTATCCCGGTTCGTTTTCCCCATTTCCCCAATCGCTGGTCCCTGCTGTCTAGTCAACGGTTGTCGGTGGTGGCGACGGTGACGCCAGTTCGACCCTACTAGTTGTTCGGGGTACAGTCGGCAAAGTTTGCTACTACTGCTGCAGTTGTAGCAATGGCAGTAGTGAAGTAATGAATGTCGTTCGTCCTCGGTGCCTTCTATCCTATGCCGCTGGGTGGGTCGGTGGCTCGGGGACTGGCTAGCTGGCTGGCTGGGTGGTTTGGTGCGTGTTCGTTCGACGGCGTGCCTGTTTCCTCTGAGCGGCATTTAGGGCAACGGTCCTGTGAGCTATGGTCTCTCTCATTTGCTCTGCTCCTTTAAGAGGCGCGCGCGTGAGCCCCACCGCCCGCTTGTTCATGTGTCTTTTAGTCATCAGCGCGGTCACACAGTGGTCATACACAGCGCCACTGAGGAGACTACAGGCCGACAGATAGACGCGCAGATGACAGACACGGATGGACGAATAATGCACAGCATTCCTTCTCGTACATCTCACACTAGGCTAGGCTAGTCATACACTTCACGACCGAGGGAGTGGGCGTGCAGCTGCTGCTGAGCTGTCGCAGCACTGAGGGTAGTAGCAGCTGTTGTTGGTACCGCTGTGTAGTGGTGGTATTAGAAGCTGTAGTCGTGGTAGCAGTAGATAATAGCCTACTAAGGCTTGCTTTTCACTTCTTCGGATACCTAGGGGAGGCTCATGGTTGTTGCCGTTGTGTCGTCAGAGAATACTCCGAAGTATCTTGAGATACCAAAGGTAAGACGCAAGAAGTGAAGAGTGGGAAAACTTTTCCAGTTACCGGAAGAATTGCCCCGCTCTAGACAAGGGCTAAAGCAACGGGGCCCAGTTTTCTGCATCCAGTGCGCGCTGTCGGAGATTCCCTCGCACACGTCTTTATACAGCCGCTCCGGTGGCCGGGCAAGGACAGTGAGATTGATATAGCCAGCGTAGGCTAGGAAGTCGGCTTCGGGGGTATGCTACCACAACTTTCACTACTAGTACGATTTATTTTCCAAATAGCTCGGAATTACAGACGTGCGTTATTCACGCATTACCAATAAGTGAAGCAGACGGGCGCAGTTAGGTCGTACTCGAGTTCTTCATGGCTTTTTCTGAACTAAGCCTGCAGATCTCGAATACTGCTATTGTTACTAGTGTCTCTAGTTGGTCGTCGCCATTACCCCCCCCCCCCCCCGCCCCGCCAAATCGCGCCCCCGCAATATGTGTGTGTGTGTGTTTGTATGTTCTGTTTCTCTCGGTGTGTGTCCGCTGTCTCCCGGTCGTCTTTACAGAAATAGGCATGCAACGGCGAAGACGTACGGTACCAGTAAGAGCATTACGATGCCTCCGGCGGCGGGGGTGGCCTGCAGCCCATCTCCCCCACCTTCTGTCCACCCAACGTGCAGTGCTCATAGAAACGCTTAGCCAGACGTCGTTGCTGGAGGCGTTGTTGTTGTTGGCTGGCTAGATAGTCCTGGACTGTCTGGTACGTTCTTTCGCTCATTGGGTTGCTTGCCTGCTTAGGCTGGTTGGTCGGTCGATCGGTCTGTCGGTCTGGTGGCTCTACTACTTTGTTGGCTGCTTGGCATTGCTTAGCAAGTGAATGGCAACTCGCGAGGCGTGTTCCTGCCGAGATAACTTTTTGACTTGAGTGATTCGGGCCACTCGACGACCATGAGCGGCTAGGACAGCCGGCCTGCTCGCCACCGACAACCGCCTTTCGGCCTCTACAGCAGCACACAACTAATACAACTATTACTATCACTACTACTACTACTACAACTGCCGCCGCCGCCTTTGCTATTGCCGCCTACGAAGGGAAGCCTATGGACGCAAGCCGATGACCGTCTTCTACAAGGGCGTCGATGCCCTCTAGTAGGACGCTTTCGTTGGACGCGCTAGCAGCAGCAGCGTCAACAACAACAGCAGCAGCAGCACCAGCGACTCGACCCCATGTTGTCGGTAACCCGGTGACTCGCTGGCGGATTGGCCGGTGGTTGGCTGATTCGCTTCCTTAGTCCGCTGTTGGGGCTGTGTAAGGTTGTCGGCGTGCTGGCGTGGGCTTAGGGGGCGCCGTTGTCGTCGTCGTTCACAGCTCGGCCGCTACCCCCGCTGCCACCGCAGGCGCTGGCTGGCTGACGTCGTCGTCCACGACTTCGCAATCCACTGTACACGTCCCGGGAGGGATACCGGAATACGTCTGCACGTCGTTGCCCCCCCCCCCTTCCCCCAAGCCACCAAAGCTAGGTGGCGGGCGTATTGCGTAGCCCACTGGTTGTTGGCTAGTCTTCTCGTCTTTGCCTGTGTTACGCTTGCTCGGGCTTCTCTTACTACTTTAGCTGTTACTACGACTACTACTACGATTTAGTACTGTTACCACTGTTACTACTACAAATGCCACGCCTAGTAGACAGACTACTTCTATTACCACTGCTCCGCCAATTTCTTGCGCATAGCCTCTCTGCCTGCTGTTACCCCGTCTATCTCTTTCAGTTATTTCTCTGTCTCTCCCCCCCTCTCTCTCTCTCTGTCGGAAAGAAGAACCCCAACGCATTGATTTTGGCATTGTCCAATCTAGGCATGTTTGCTCTCTCCCTCTCTCTCTCTCTATCTACATCTTGTCCTCTCTACATCAGTATATTCGGTCTTATGGAGGAAGGATAGGGGGGCTATGGGCCACCATTAGCACCACGACGTCCGTCAAACAACGTTGTAGTAGCCACCAAAAAATCCTCCTGCCTCGAAAGCCTACTCAACGTGCAATTAGAGATAACCAGAATTATCTCTAACCATCACCGGCGTTATTGTCTACAACATCATCATCATCATTGTCGTTGAATAGCGTACGCTCACAGCCAAGAGTACAACGACGCTACATTGCGGTAATAATAATAAGAGTGGTTTTGGCCGGTCAACTGACGATGAGACCGGAAGACCTTGTTGCATCTGTGAGCGCGGGCGGCCCTTTTGGCTTGTTCCTCTTCTTTCCTGTCTGAACGCAGATGAACATGGCAGCCGGCAATGGCAGGCGGGGAACGCGCTGAGATGAAAGTCCCGTCCGGTCCGGCCGGCGGGCCACCCTCTCCCCGGGTTTGCTCACGGGGCAGGGGCAGGGGTGGCGGGGGGCGGAGCAGACTGGGGTAGCGGGAGGAAAACAGGGAAGGGATAGGAGGAAACGCCAGTGCGCTTTGGCGGGAATAGCTGGAGCCGGCGTGAAGACGCCTCTTTTCTATAGTTCGTCCTCGTCGCCGTCGTCGTCGTCGCAGCAGAAGCAGCCTCTGGCACCCCCGCGGCTGTTTGATGTTGTGTGCCAGGGTCTATTTTAAAAGCACCAGCTTCGGGGGCGTCAGCCGGTTTGATGGCTTCGAAAGATGAACAAGTCGCATAAATTTCGAGATGGCGCTTCTCCTTCTGCTCCTTCGATTTTCTTCACGTCTGCCTTCGTCGTCTGCTTCGCCTTCCTCTTACTGCCGTTGTTCGGTTCTCTGTCGTCTTTGCGAAGAAGAAGAAGTATCCTTCGTCATCTTCTGTTCGTTTTCCCCTTTGCTGGCAGCTTTGGGTCGTAGTCAGAGTAGTAGTAGTTGTTGTTGCCGTAGTAAGAAGTAGTCGTCCGTCAACGAGATCGAGTGCAAACGACCGCGTTGCATTAGAAAGGATGTTCCCAGTGATTCTCACACAGCGTTGAATGACGACGGCCGCCGCCATCAACCTGAAGCGATGGAAAAGCGGGCGACCTATATCAGCAGTTGGTTGTTCCCTATTTTGTTGTTGCTGGTGGTTTGCCATTCACTCTTGCTCTTCAAAATAAGGAAGAAGATAGCTAGGCTGGCTGGCTGTGTTCCTTTATGTCTACTACTTAAGCGTGCCCGACGGTGAACGTGGCGGTGATCGACCTCGTTCATCGGAACCGGCGTCGCTTAAACGTCTCCGACCCGTAGAGATTGGAATACGCCGCAGAGTTCACCGCAGTCGCTTCTCGTCGATTCGAAAGCTTGGCGATGTTATTGCATTGCAATGTCTGCCTCCCATTGCCGGTGTGGGTTTAACCCTGAATGACCCAGCATGTAGCGTGGGAAAACAGATGAAACGCCCGTTTACGCGGCAGCACCAGTAGCAGCAGCATAGCTTGACCCCAAAAACATTTGTTCGTGTGGGAAGTTCGCATGATATTTTCAAAGCCTTTGACAGTACATATTAAAAAAGAGAATTTCTAAACTTAAGACGTAGTGAACCTCCAGGGTGTGCGCTGGTCTTGTCACAATAATTCTTCTTCCAAGTTTAGGGTTTAAATCTTCGCATGAAGTTTGAGGTGACGCTGTGGGTACACGCGCTATTTTCTACACATGAAGCTTTGGACAGTGATTACATTTAACATATTCGTACATACGAGAGTACAATGTCGCCTTGAAGCTAAACAAATCAATCAAGGTTGATTTTGTGTACTTGATTCTAGTTCGAGCTAGAAAACGTTGCCAATTTATAAAGTTCATGTAAGCTAATATACGATGCTGTTTATGTAACCGCAGTCGTCCCGTCCGGACACGTAACGCTCGGATTGGAATATAACCTTAGGTTACATAAAAGCTACACAGTTAGCGAAATATTGCAATGCCAATTTAGTCAGCAAATAATATCTTATTGGTCGAAGCGGGACCTATGTTATGTCACTTCTAAGCGAAACAAGAACCGAACTGACAGCTAGAGAGAACTCTAGCACTTTATGAGAGTAAAAACGGTGAGTGCATTACGTAAACTTGATTTGCCAGCTTTACTTGTCGCGTTTCCTTATCGTCGAGCAGTAGCGAGCTGAAAGAACTTATGACTCCCCCAGGTTTCCCAAGAAAAGATCTAGGCGAGACACAAATCAAGGAGCATTCGCACCGCTTTAATCTTTCCTAGACACGCTGGATGAGTGACGCCTTTGCAACACACTAGTTTTACATGTTAGCCTAAACAACAAATGACTGCATAGTTATTTACTGTATCCTATTAGGACAAGGCGGATGTTTGGCGCTATTTCGAAATCCTTGACAATATATATATATATATATATATATATATATATATATATATATACAGGTAGTTCAATAAGTTCTTAGAATGAAAACCAAGAATTTTCCAAATCATGTTTTTAAATTTATCTTATTCGATATACTCCCCGAGATGCTCAATACACTTTTCCCACCAAGATTTCAGAGCTTTTATACCTCTTAAGTTGAATTCCGCGTCTTTAAACTGAAAATAGGCATTGACAGCAGCCTTAACCTCTTCATTGCTGGAAAAACGCTTTCCACCGAGACTGTTCTTCAAATGTCCGAAGAGGAAATAATCAGAGGGGGCCAGGTCTGGAGAATAGGAAGGTTGTTCAATAAGTTCGAACCTCAGTTGGGCCAGTTTTGCCGATGCTTGCCGGGACTTGTGTGCAGGAGCATTGTCCTGGTGAAACAGGACAACCTTCTTCTGCAAAGCGGGCCGTTTCACGATGAGTTCTTGCTAAAGGCAGTCTAACAGTCTTGCCTAATATTCTCCTGTGATCGTTTTACCGCTCTCAAGGTAGTCGACCAGCATTATACTACGCTGGTCTTAAAAAACTGTAGCCATCACCTTTCCGGTCAATGCCGTTGTCCGCACCCTCTTCGGAGGTCCTTCATCAGGTGCACACCATTGGCAAGATGCTTCTTGGGTCTCGGGAGTGTAGTGATGGACCCAGCTTTCATCGACGGTCATGAATCTGCGCCAAAAATCCGACGAATTGTTCGACATCTTGGCCAAATGTGAATTCGCTGTGAAGCGAAGACAGGCGCGTTTTTTGGCCTTGGTTGAGCAAATGCGGCAGCCATTTTTCTCTGAGCTCTTTCATCTTCAAGTTTTCGTGCAGGATGAAATGCACACTACCCAAACTGATCCCCAAGGCCTCCGCTATCTCCCTAATGTTCACTCGCTTATCTGCGGCAACGATTTTCCGCACCTTTTCCACGTTTTCCTAATCAGTTGCCGTTTTTGGGCGTTTTGAACGTAGTTCATCCCGGTGCTCCTGCGACCACTTTTTAACTCATTAATCCAGTTGGAAACAGTGGCAAAACATGGCGCAGAGTCACCGTACACCTCGTCTAACTCAGTTTTCACTTAGGTCGCATTCCAACCTTTGAAATAAAATGCTTGATAACCACTCGAAACTCTTTTTTCTCCATTTTTCAAAATCACGCCGATACGTTGCACGGGAAAAGCGATCAAACGAAATCGCAACGGCCAATCACCATAATATTTTGACTGCTGGCAGTCGAAAAGTTGCAGTTCCTAATAGCGGTGGAAGCGCGCCAAAATTGGAATTCTAAAAAGCTCATTCTAAGAACTTATTGAACTCGTCAGTTATCACTTTATGATCGGTACGGCCACGTACAAAAACACTTGTGGCCACTCGCCTAAGATGTCCGACCATCCACATCAGTATAACAGATGCTAGTCATTTCATTATGACTTTTAAACAATGCAATTCCGTACTCCCTTCAATTGAGAAAAATTATTGTTTTATAAAGTTTTACCACCCCTCAACATACGGCCACTTAATTAAGGGACACTCTCTCTCTCTCTCTCTATATATATATATATATATATATATATATATATATATATATATAATATATAGATAATTCAATCAGTTATGATTAGTTTACATTGAATTGATTTGGGTGGATGTGCCGTCAGTGCGCTGGCTGCACGCATGCCAGGAAGTTGTAGACGCTGTTCTCGCCATTGTCGTTTTCGTATCCGAATGCTTCGGCTCTTTGGCGGCCGCGTATGTCCCGTCCCGACCGAAAGGCACTGACATTTCGTCTGAACATGTCGTTTGCGCTGGTAAAATATTCAGTTTATGTCGGGCCTTTCTGCATCTGTTGCTACTGTTGCTGCTGCTGCGTATGCTGCAACGGTGCTTCTGAGACTGCTGTTCATTCTGTTCGAGACGGCCAATCGCTCTGGCGAGGCGCGTCCGGCTGTCTACTTTTTCTCGTGTCCCTCTCGCGTCTATTGCTAGAGAATCTTGAATCGAATGGCAAATGTCGACTGGCCCCTGAGCGTGAGCGTACGATACGCGACAGTATGTTGTTGTTGCTGCTGCCTGAGCAGAAATCTGGCAGCCTCTTCTCTCCCGCGCTAGTCTATGGCGGCCGTCTGGCCTGGCCGCTCCGAACATCAATGGCGGATTGGCCAAAACTCGCCACTTGATATTGTAACGATGTTGTCGCTACGCTAAGATACTGGGGATGGTAGCTCAGCCGGGCGGTTACTACGACACGAGGGACTCAGGTACGATGAATGATGACACGGAACGTAGGTCTGGCGTTAAGCGTAACCGGACAACGAATGGTTGTCGGCCATGCTGCCTCGGTCTATTTTATTCACTCGAGGTACGGTGTAGCGTTTATATAGTAATAATGTTAAATGATAGAATCGAATCTTCTCGAACATTCGACAACGGAAATTTCCACTCGTTCTCTTCGCTGATTGGTCGGTTTAAACTACGCATTATCACAACGTGCATTGTCCCTGGCGGTGCCGTCGCCGCAGGTCAGGTACATAGGTCTGATGATGATGTTGCCGATGTGGCGCGACAGGTCGCGGTGATGCACGTGCCATGTTGTCGTCGCCATGTAGCTGAGTGGTCTCATGTGGAGGCTGTTGCACGTTCGATGATGTGCTCGGTCGACTGTGGTGTCGCCGTGTTGTTGTGTCCAACCTCGTTACACTGCCCCCCCTCTGGACTGGCTCGTCCCGAGCCAAGCGTGTGTCTCGGGTTAGTGAGCATACAAACTCTTGTGTCCATCTCGGGGGTTGCCGTTGGCGGCCGGGCTGGGTCGGTTCGGTGGTGGTAAACGTTGATATGTGGCACTTGGTATTTTGCGTATGTGGTCGGTGCTTGGATGGTCTCTGTCGCCAGACGAGTCATTCGGGTGGTTCGGGTCGTTGGTCTGGATGAACGGTTTACTTCTGCATACATGGACTATCTGCCGTCTCCGTCGGGGTCCGGGGGTGTTGGCTGTCTCGGTCGATTCCACGTCCACAGTTGTCGGGTTGGTCACTTTCACTATGATGTACGGTTTGAAGTGTCTTCTCTGGAGTTTGTCGGATTTACCGACTCGTTGGACTCGTTGGGTATGTGTGAGCACTAAATCGTTTGCTTGGAACGATGGTTCTGTCTTGAACCCTGTCGTTCGTGGTCGGTTAGGTCGGGGTTGCTTACCTGTCGGGTCTCGTCGCGCATGGACGGCCTCGTGGTCGGTCGGCGTCGGTTCTTTGGTTGGGTGGTCGTTCGTGGGGCGGGTAGGTCGGGGTTGATCACTTGTCGGGTCTCGTCGCGCAAGGACGGCCTCGTGGTCGGTCGGCGTCGGTGGCCTTGGTCGGGAAGCGTTGTCGGCGTCAGTGGCCGTGCTCGGGGAGCGTCGTCGGCGTCAGTGGCCGTACTCGGGGAGCGTCGTCGGGATCGGTGGCCGTGGTC
Organism: Dermanyssus gallinae; assembly: GCA_003439945.1. NCBI lineage: Eukaryota > Metazoa > Arthropoda > Arachnida > Mesostigmata > Dermanyssidae > Dermanyssus > Dermanyssus gallinae. Next base: position 140,868 of record QVRM01002626.1, on the reverse strand, counting down.
AGAGGTCGTAATCGGCGTCGGTGGCCGTGGTCGGGGAGCGTCGTCGGCTTCGGTGGCCGTGGTCGGGGTGCGTCGTCGGCTTCGGTCGTAGTTGGTTGCTTGTTCGTGGTCGTTGGCGGTCTGGTCGTAGTCGGTCTGGTCGTAGTCGGTTGATCGCTTGTCGTTGGTCGCGTCTTGGTTCGGTCCGTTTGCCGTGTGGTCACTGACAATGTACGAGTTCATTGTTCGGTCGGCGACGTTGCCCTGGTCGTTGCTAGTGGTCGGTCGTTGTCCAGTCGTGGTCGGTCGTTGTCCAGTCGTGGTCGGTCGGTTGTTGGTCGTTGAGGTGCATGCGCCGCGTGGTCACTGCATCGTCCGTTGTCGCCTCGGTTGGTTCGCCGCCCGTTGGTAGAGAGAGATCGAAGCATCTCCACCAAATGTAACGATGTTGTGCTACGCTAAGTTACTGGGGATTGTAGCTCAGCCGGGCGGTTACTACGACACGAGGGACTCAGGTACGATGAATGACAACACGGAACGTAGGTCGGGCGTCAAGCGTAACCGGGCAGCGAATGGTTGTCGGCCATGTTGCCTCGGTCTATTTTATTCACTCGAGGTACGGTGTAGCGTTTATATAGTAATAATGTTAAATGATAGAATCGAATCTTCTCGAACATTCGACAACGGAAATTTCCACTCGTTCTCTTCGCTGATTGGTCGGTTTAAACTACGCATTATCACAACGTGCATTGTCCCTGGCGGTGCCGTCGCCGCAGGTCAGGTACATAGGTCTGATGATGATGTTGCCGATGTGACGCGACAGGTCGCGGTGATGCACGTGCCATGTTGTCGTCGCCATGTAGCTGAGTGGTCTCATGTGGAGGCTGTTGCACGTTCGATGATGTGCTCGGTCGACTGTGGTGTCGCCGTGTTGTTGTGTCCAACCTCGTTACAATATCAAGCAATTGTGACAATAACAGCGATACAAACAACAACAACAACAACAACAACGACAACGACAATAACAACGACAATAATAACAACAACAACAACGACAACGACAATAACAACAACGACAACGACAATAACAACAACGACAACGACAATAACAACAACAACGACAAATACAATAATAACAACAACAACAACAACAACAACATTGGTCGTGGTGAATGCCGTGAACACGGTCGTCTCCAACTCTTGAAAAAGTTGAGCCATCCAAATCGTGCTACCAACACCCACCGTCAAGAAATGCATTCTCTAACTGTTGCTTTCTCGCTCTTCCTGTCTTTCTCAGTTTCACTTTGGCGGCTCCCCCCCCCCTTCGCTTGCGGTTCCACGTTTCATCCGGTTCGTCTGCTTTTTTCTGCGTTTCCTCTCAACGCCTGATTGTTTTGGGCTGCTGCAAGTCAGCCTTGACTAGTCAGTATAGATATATACAACTTGGCGTTTGGTATTGTACCGCAATGCGGGCACCCGCCAACAATTGCTGCTCGGTCTGGTCGTCCGTACCACTCACTAATCAGACTGCATCAGTAGAGCCCTCTAGGGACCGTGAGAAGAAAGCAGGGCCTAGGAACCAGACCAACTCCTGTCCTAAATATGAAGTCGTCATCATCACTACTATGCCCCCCGTCGCCGTATGAACATAGTAGATACGGAGGCGCAGCCGTGGTGAAAGATCCTAATCAAAGGCCGACCAACCGGGTGCGTCGACGGACGGGCAAGCCAAAACGAGACATCTGCGCAGAAATAAGCAAAGTTCCCATCACGAATGGGAATGGTAGACGACCAAGAAAAGCCCGGAGCCGGCGGGAAGATGGGAGACAGAGAGAGACAGAGAGAGAAAGAGAGAGGGATAGGGAAGGTGATAGGGAGGTAGGAAACTGGGAGATGAGTAAACCTGTTGAGAGCTTGATCTTGACGACTGAATATTTCCGAATGTCGCAAAGCTGCGTGCCGCGTTTTTCGCACTCACGCGAAACAGCTTGCATGTTCGCACGGCCGCACGCATGCCAGAAAGCAGGCAGAACCCGTCTCCGATGCAACGGCGAACCCGCCTCTCTTGTTTCCAACAATTCGACCGAATAGAGTCGAGTGAATCAGTAATAATCAAAATAATAAACATAATTGTATCACACGGTCTGCGGCCGGTGGTTGCCAACGTTCGGCTGCTATGACAGTCGACAGATGGCAGAGTCACAACGAGTACAACAACAACAAAAACAACAACGATGACGACAACAACAACAACGACGACGACAACAACAACAATAAAATTCTAGATATTACACAAAGACTTCAACGTTTTTGACGGCACCATCATATGTGGCTTAGCAACAGTGGCTTGGGCGGCTGACGCTCGGCTGAAAAAGAAACTTATTCGATTTCACGAGGCGTTACAATTCGTAGAATCAAATCCTGTTTGCCTAGAATTGTCTTTCTTTTTGATATTGGTTGTTAAATTGGTTTCAGCCTTGCCTTGCTGTTCGTCTGCTGGAGAGAGCCCAAATAAGTTTAGTATGAGCATGCCAAAGCATTGATAATAAAGATGATGCCATGTACAGGTTACACTATGGCAATCCTGTGAAGATCTCTTTATGAATTGCGATTAATTAAAATAGCTAGAGCAGTTTCATTTATAAATTCATGAGGCGTATCGCGTGCCGTTAACTAAACTATTCTGCTAAGCTGCACGGACAAAATGGCAAGCGCTATATATTTATATATATATATATATATATATATATATATATATATATATATACCTTAATAGAAGAAGTAGAAACGGATCGGAGAAGTTATGAGGACGGAGTGATCCTTGTTGCTGAACTGCCTGGGTATCAGGCTGATCCTCAAGACAATAATTACTTTAGAGAAAGACAAACAAAGACGTCCAGTAGTTGCGAAGTTGCGTAGTCTAAACAGACAGAATGCGGCATTTAATGGTGTCTGCAGGTCATGTAGGTTCATGTCGTATACCTCGCGTAGCAGGCTGGCGTCCACGTCTTTAAAAGCAGTGCTTCTGGCAGCAGCCTTCTGTAGCACGGCGGGAATAGAAGTATAGCACCTTCTTTAGTGTAGCTAGTTTTCTAGAGGCCCAGTCCCATAGGCCCTGTCTAACTAACCGTCTTTCTTCGAAATCTGTGCGGATAAAGGCGGCGGGTTCAAACGACGGAAGAGAGCTAGGAGTGGAGCGATTGAGCGAAACAGACCGAACGAGATGAAGAGAAGGAAGAGGGAGCCGGGAAAAGAGAGATCCCAAAAAGGGACGCGCAGTTCATCGTTTCCTTTATCCGAAGCTATACGACCTACGTTTTTCGTCTTCTTCTTTGGTTACTTATTTGTTTACAGCCGTTCACGCTCCATCATTTCCATGTTGTTTTTGTTTCTCCTTACGCGCTCGCTGTGCCATTAAACGAGGAATTGGGTTCCGTTCTCGTATCCGTCGTCCTGCAGGCGGGCGAGCTTGCAGACGAACAGGCAGACCGACGGACAGATAGATAGACACATAGATAGATAGGGAGATAGATATAGACGCACATAGTCCAACCTGCAGACAGCCTTGCTTTTTCCTTCTTTAGCCCGGCCTCGAAAACAGCGGCGCCAACAGCAGCAGCAGCAGCAGCAACAACAGCTGCAGCCGCATGTAGGCCGCGACAGCTCGTCGTGCTAGCGTGTGGGTAGCGCCGTCGGCGTGGTAAAGCTCTTTGAAAGAGCTAGTTCAGATTTCCTATTAGATTGGGCGGAAATACGAAACAGCGTGGCGGCAGCAGTAGACAGACAGACGGACGTACGGATGGACGGCTCGGATGGGTAGGTGGGGCAGATGGTGGGGTAGAGGGGCATACGATAGGGTAGGTGGGGCAGATGGTTGGGTAGAGGGGCATATAGTGGGGTAGATGGGGCAGATCGTGGGGTAGGAGGGGCAGATCGTGGGGTAGGAGGGGCAGATCGTGGGGTAGGAGGGGCAGATCGTGGGGTAGGAGGGGCAGATCGTGGGGTAGGAGGGGCAGATCGTGGGGTAGGAGGGGCAGATCGTGGGGTAGGAGGGGCAGATGGGCTTCGGACGACGAGGGCGGGTGCACAGACCGATAAGTAGAGAAGAGCAAAGCCGGCGGAAGGGGATTGTCTAGAGCAGCTGGAAACTTTGTTCACCCAGTAGTCGGTGCCAACGTACCGCTACAAAAGCAACAGCGGCAACGGCAACAGCAGCAGCCGTCGGCGGCGCCCAGCCCGGAGACAGTGGCAACAGCCACCGCCATGGCCCAGCCCAAAGACAGCAACAGCAGCATCAGCAGCAGCAGCAGCAGGCGGTGACAGACGGGTAGCCAGCGGGCTTTTTGAAGCCCGGCAAGGCTCAGCTGAGTCCGCTCAGCATCATCGTCTGCCAGTCGTGCAAGAGCACTGCCGTCAAATTCAAGTTTGGCGCCAACAAAATTAAGAGATGAGATTACGACTACATGTAATCCTTTATCTGTGCGGGCTTCATGCGAGCCTGACAACTGGCCTGAAACGAGTCGGTAATTGGTTGCATTCAAGCGCACGTGTACATATGGACGCGCATGGGCGAGTGTTGGTGGTGGTGGTGGTATGAAGGGTGGTTGCAAGTATATAGAAGGAACGTCAATTGGGCCGCTAGTTGTACGTAACCCCCGCCCCCCTCGCCGCCGCCTCCGCCGTGCTCCCCCACCTGCAATGGAAGTCCTTGATAGTGTTACAACACTACATGCAGCAATCTCTTCAGATTCTAGACCTACCTTGCATAGTGCAAGGCAGAGCGGACGGCGACTCGGTGAATTCGCCTAATCATAGTCGAGGCGGCCGAGTTTGCACATCTGCGCGTTCTGCTCTTTTTCGATCAACTCGTTTTCTTCCTTCGCAATCTACAAGGTTTCTCTTGCTACAAGACGAAGATACGCGTCGGCCGGTTGCGTCCGATTTTTAATTTTGCTTTCTCTATTCATAGTGATTATTTCTTGCACAGGCAGTAGCAGTCGCAGAGCCACTACCAGGGCTGACTCGACCTACACAAGGCTTTAGGATTACGGCAAACGCTCGCGATATGCACAGATGAAGAAACCAGTTAGGACATAGACCACACAGACAGAGAGAGTTGTGTTGTAGGTAGCGTAGACAGCACATATTTGTAGCCGCGAAGGCTGAGTCTCGCCGAAAGTCTCGCTGATAGCGAGCGGCCTGCTACAGCACTTCCAATCGAAATTGAAATCGGCTGGTCGACACGCTCATAGAGCCAGTTCTTGTCTACAAAATGGGCCATCTATTTTCAGCTTCGTGCCAACTACTTGCCGTGTCTGCACTAGAAGCTACTCAGAGGCTTCGAGGTGACAACCTTAATAAAGCCCGGCCTTGTGTTCTAGTACAACAAGAATCGAATGTCGATGTGCTTGATGTATCTATAATGTACATATACATAAATAAATAATAAAAAATAACAATACAAATCCTTTATAAATGATGATGACTATATATATATATATAAGGCGAGCACTGCCAAGTGTGCAAATGTATTGTAAATGATTAATAAATCATCGCAATATTTTATATATATTTATTTATATATATATATATATATATATATATATATATATATTTGTTTACTATTACCAATGTTGTCGTTTTTATCATTATTACAGTTGTTGTTGTTATCATTGTTAGAATTGTCGTTGGCATTGCTACTGTTATTGTTGTTGTTCCTGCTGCTATTTGGGCAGCCGCCGCCGCCGCCGCCGACGGCAACCGACCAGGTGATCGGGTCCACACCACCGCACAGCTCGTCGTGAGGAAACGCGAGGGGGCAGCGCACCTTGATCCGATCTTGCCGATGGCAACGACAAACGAAAGCAACAAAGATTTGAGAGCGCTACCGAGAGCAGAAAGAGCAGAAACAGAATAGGCTGAGCCCGAAGACAAAGAGGACAAAGCGACGACAACGATTCGGAAGATCGGCCGACGAAGTAACGGTTTCCTCCTGAGAACGCTTTCCGCTGTCTCCGGCCCTTACTCTTTCCCTCCGACCGACCGTCAGATTTCATTTGACCTTCAACAACAACAACAACAACCACCCTTCGTTTGGCCTTAAGCGTTGGTAAGGTTTCAAACTAGGCAAATGCAAATACGGCCGCTTGAGCCACTGTTCGGGCTAGTAGTAGTAGTTCAGCTGGTTGGTAGGTTGTCTGCCGGGTCTCACTCCTCTCTCGATTAAGCTGTTCTGTCTTTACAGCCGCACCCAGTCCCGGGCGGGGCAGTCAGAGACGGGAACTTTATTTTTTCCGACCAAACAACCGTCCTCTACGACTATCGACTCGATCCTAAGTAGCGCCTCCCTGGCGCAAGTACTGTTCTACAGGATCCGATTTCGTCTGCCTGAAAAGAAACCGAAACATGACGACGATTGGCCGACAGTTGCCATTATATGGGCCGCAGCCCTTGCGTTGATTCTGTTTCTTCTAGCTGGTAGAGATAGCTTGTACGAACCAAACGAGCCTCCTCCATCGAACAATTTCGCTTCTCTTCTTCGACGACTTGAAATGTTGCGTATCTTCTTTTTTAAACGTTGTATTGTTCTTCTAGTGCGTCTATTTGAAGAGACTAGTTTGTTGCTGCTTATCGCACTTTTAAGGAAAATATATATATATGTATATATATATATATATATATATATATATATATATATATATATATATATATATATATATATATATATATATATATATATATATATATGTATATATATATATATATATATATATATATATATATACATATATATATATATATATATATTTATACATATATATAAGAATGCTAGCAGTTTTTCAGTGCTTGTCGACTACGGCCGTTGGCTTGCGTAGCAAATCGTGACAGAATCTATTACGGCGCCGAGCCTTTCAACCTGCGCCACCGCTGGCATTCAGCAGCGCTGTGTCTGTGCGGCCAGCGCGTAACTGATCGTAAGCGGTGGCATGATTTGTTCGTGCTGTACGGTGTTACGTCCGTGATAGAAACTCACTCAGCAAAATTGTATGAAACAGTACAAACGACACACAAGTAAACTTGAAATGAGTGTTCACGAGAGACTCTGGATGCCAGCCAGCCAGCCACACAAACCGTCGATGTATATAGCTCCCCGGGATTACAACAACCGCAGCAACAACAATACCAAAACAGCAACAACAGCAGCAGCAGCAAAGCCGGGACAGCAAAGGACCTGATGAGATCCGGGAAGCTGCGGGGAGCACAGCGAGCGCCGTCGACGAGGACAACAATGAAGGAAAAGGAAGACGAGAAAAACGAAAGAACTAGGATCTAGTTGGCGATGCCGGTGAAGCGTCTATCCTATTCGTACGAAAACACGATTGGCTGAATTCAGTAGAGACAAAAGAGAAAAGATATCTAACTCTTCGACTGTGTTGCACGTAGAGACGCGTTCCAAGAGAGCGTGTGCCGCAGCAACGTAGGATACGGGGATGTTGACATCTGATGACTGATATCTACTCAGGATGGCGTTCGTTTGCCATAAACTTTCTGTGTCTTCTATCGGGCCGTCAGCCTTTCTTATGCCGTCAGTCTACCGTTTCTTTCTCTTGTCGAATTATCTCTCTTCATTTCTCTCTCCCTTAACCTATTGTGTATATTGTTTTATTTCCCCACCTGCGATCTTGTCGTTTTTTGGCTGACATAGATGATGCTAGATGATACAGACGACATTAATCATCGTATGGGCGTGAGTGTGTGCGGACGTATGTCTAGCCGTCCCGATTGCTCATGAGCTAAACTTTACGTTGTCCGTATTCATCGTAGGTCGATCAGGCCAGAGCCTCTCGGCTCTAAACTGCAGTCAAGCTAAACTATTCCCTAACGTTCCCACGGCCAAGAAAAAAAACGGCAGCTTGTATTCTCTGCTGTGAAGCAGTGGGTATTGGCGGTGCAAAGGGGAAGCCAAAGGTCAAATCAATTGTTGCTGGGAGTGGAGATTGTCGTGCTGTTTGCTGCGGGGTGGAACTCATGATACTGGTAATGGCTGTGGAGTAGCCCACTCTCTTAGCTATCATTGGCTGACAACTCTGTCCCTCCGTCCACCCGTCCGTTCATTCATCCAACTGTCCATCGATCCATCTGTCTGTCTTCTATATATCTATTTATCTGCCATACTGCATCCACTACCCGCGTCGTTCGTACCTGTCAGCCTTTCCTTGCCCTCCCCTTTGACGCCGGCCCGTTTCACCCAGTTTACTGCAGTCCTTACTATACCCGCGCTTGCTTGCCAGCCAACTGCCGCCACAGCGTCCGCATGGCGAACAGTTGTGGTGTGGTTGGTGAACAGTTGGACGTAACATGTAGATATGTGTAGGTGTGTAGCTGTAGATCACCGCTTGTTAGAGTGTTGTGTATCTGTGCATCTGTGTAGTTCATTGCAGATCCAATCAGCAGTGACAACACACCACGACGACGACGACCACGACGACTAGAGTAGGGATAATGACAGCAGCAGCAGCAGGAGAACCAGCAGGGCGAAACGCCGCGGGTTCCCGTGCCCCCAGTACTCGCGCTTGGCCGTTTTAGCGTCAGTCTGAGATCGGTCGTTTGGCATCGGTGGACAGATAGCAAGCTATCGCGTTCGATCACAGGACCGAGACACAGACATCTGTATATAGCTTAGGATGATCGTAGTAGAGTAGTACTAATGGTAGCACAATATAGACGATTAGTAGCAGTTGTAGTAACCGAAGTAACAGATTGTAGCTCATTGCCTTATCGTCGCTGCCTCTAACGTCGCTGCTGCTACATGACAACAACAAGAAGAAGAACAACAACAACAACAACAACAACAATAAGGACTTCTTAAAAACAACAATGTCACCAGTGGCACCACGTAGGCGAGCCGCCGAGATGTGGACTTTTAAGTCCGCGGTAGGAAGGGTTGATCTTCTGGCGGGAAGGGAAAGTTGCAGCTTATAGTGCGCGAACATGGAATATATATATAGTTGCTGTTTTAGTCGATGTAGTTCGACTTCACTATGAGCACCACATTGTCAAGGTGAAGCTTGCGTAGTCGGCTTCAATCCACGCGGCGCTCTCAGACTGGCACGGTGCCCTTTGGTTTAACGCCCGTCGACATCGATAGACCACCCACCATATTCAGTTTTAGTCCCGACAGGGAGAGACGTTTGGTACGGCAGCGTGCGCTCGCCGCTGACTGCAGCAATGTGTGAATAATTCCATTGTCCAGTCGGGGGGTGATCATGCGTCACCATGATTCCGTCCCCCGAAATTGACAGGACTGAACAGCGCGTACCGTCCTGCAGGCGTGTGTGGAAATGCCTGGGTCTTCTTGGCATGGCTTCGTCGACCCGCCGACCTCGTCTAGTCTAGTCTCATCTCATCACATCACATCACATGGCGGCGATCTCTTAGAATTTCAAATCATCCATCAATAGTCGAGCAGAGAGAGGTACTCGGGACCCTGGAGAGACGACGGAGTAGTGGCTCGTTGTCCCTAGTGGCTCGAATACTAACTTCCGGCAGTTTTCGATGCTGCTGCTGCTGTTGTTGTTCTCGCTCAAGCGACCGCCCGGCCGCCCGCCCACCCAAGCCCGCGAATTGGGTATTCCTGGATAGCTGACAAAATAGGGGCAGAATACGATTCAGAGACTACCATTGAAAGAAGAAGAAGGAGAAGAGACGCTGGGACTGTCTTTACAAGTGCTGTGAGAAAGCAAGCCGGCCAAGCTACGAGTCCATGTTCGTTGGGTGATCGTCGGGCGAGCGGGCGTTTGGAGGGGTTGGAGAAAACGAAGGAGGCAACGAGGAGAAACGAGACGTACGGCCGGCCAGTCGAAAGGAACTTCATCTTTATGCTCAATAATTCACCTAGCCCAGCCAGCCAGGCTGCCTGGCGCATCCGTCGTCCTGCCAACAGGCTCGCTGCTGTATGTACCCCCTGTCTCAGGGTGGTGGTGGTAGCATTGTATGTGCATCGTCGTCTTCGTTGACGACGTCTTCGTGTTTCGCCTTTCGTGTGTTGTTCGTCTCATTCGTCTAGGTGGGCGAGGAAAACAGACAAAACAAGAGTTGCCACCGCCCGCCTGCGTGAGAGCCTGCATTATTCGTGTGTTATCCCTGAAAGTCTGTCTGTAAGAAGAAAGTTCGATGCGGAATTGATGCACACGAAGGGAAGCAGATGACAGCGATGCTGACGACGGCGGCACCAGCAGCAACAAGAGCAACAACAGCAGCAACAATAATAGCAGCAGCAGCAGCAACAACAACAACAAAAACAGAGACGGATAGAACAAATGCGAGCAAAACAATGCGAGTTGAACAGCGCGTCTACCCAACAATCAACAACAACAACAGCAGCAGGGGTAGTCGGCGGTATATCGGCAACGAAAACTGTGCTTCCCTCACTCAGATTGTTGTGTGGCTTACACGGGCGACATTTTGTATTGATGGCGATTTCGGCAAAAACGACACCGACGAAATGATAGTGTTGAGAGCAGTAGTAGTCAATGTTGTTGTTGTTGTCGTCGTCGTCGTCGTTGTAGTTAGTGTTGTTTTTGTTGTTGTCGTTGTTGTTGTTTTTGTATGAGCAAAATAAATAGTTGCAGCGTGCAATGGCGGCAGCTTCAGTAAAAGTAACGGTTGTAGCAGTAACAAAGGCCGTAGAAACAGTAAAACTTAAATCAATTTTCCGTTGTTCCTAACCGAGAACGATATCCGCAGCATCCAGCTATGTGGATAGAAACAAAAATGCTCGTGTCGGGCTGCCAGACGTCGTCTGCTAATCCTTCGGAGTAAGTACCTCTCCTTCGTCTTGCCGTTATTAGCACTCTAATGATCCAACACAGCTTGAAGTATTATCGCGTAGCTGCGCCGCAAGATACGCCACATGAAAGGCAGAAGCTCTCGTAACTGCGGAAACTGCGTCATCTCTAATGCTCTCTTATCTTTATTCAGGGCTTAATCTATGCAAGCTGTGCCACTCGCTCAAAACCGATTATAGAGAAATATTGCGCGACAGGAGTCGTATATATATATATATATATATATATATATATATATATATATATATATATATATATATATATATATATATATATATATATACGAGCACCACGTGTTGTGGATATATATATATATATACGAATACATTTCGAAAACTTTGAAAAAATATTTATTGATTCTTCAAAAGTGTTATTTTTACTTCAAAATAGATCATGCTTGCCGCAATTCAATTTGCCATCTTCTTTCCCACTCTTCAAAACATTTTTAAACGCGTCCTTTGGAATCGAGTTTGATTGCTTTTGCAAATTCTTCATTATCTCATTTATCGTCCCCAAACGTTGCCCTTTCTAATTTGTTTTTTCAGGAAGTCGCACGGAGCCTGACTCAGCGAATAGAGAGGTTGCGGGAACCTATATATCAACATTTTCATTAAACAATCCGAACTCAGTAACGATGTGTGTGCCAGTGCGTTGTCGTGATGGAGAACCCGAGAGTTATTTGCTCAAGTCCAGGCGTCTTGCGTCGGACGTTCTCGCAAAACCTTCCTAAAAGTTCGCGGTAGTATTTCTCTTTGACCGTAAAAACAGGCGTAAAAATCTTAGAAGATTCCCTTGTAGTTAAAAAAAAACAATCAAAAGAACCTTGGTGTGGGTCCTGCGCTGTCTGCATTTTTCAATCGACTCTCTCCTTGAACGCATTACTAAGTGGATTGGGCTTAGGTCTCGATGTCGTAACCATCCAAGAACTTTACGCAGATTCGTTGCTCTTTTATTTTCGGCTCCTTGAAAATCTCCAATCCTCATTTTCTTCACCTCTTTGCACCAAACTCAAACATTAAAGGCAACGAAATTTAGCCTGTGTAGCTGATGACTGGCCTTCTGGACAAAACAAACAGCAAGGCCTGGATGGTGTCGGTTTCATTTTTATAATATAAAGTATCAGACCTTGCCGATCTGCCCTCGTATTTATATATATATATATATATATATATATATATATATATATGCATATACATATACAAAAGTACTGCAATAAAACATCACAGAACTACACAAGTACAGGTCTTCGTCATCGGGCCCCTATATACTGATGCGGTCTGTAGAGACTGAAGCCGCGGCTGATGCCACCAGAAGCGCAGGGCATATTTGCCACACAGTCCCGCTAAACATGCATTGGGTTCAGTGAATAAAAAAACAGTTTTGAGGATGCAAACGCATGATTATGACCAGACTCGAAGTTCCATGAGGAAATAGACATTCGCCTGCTAGGCCCAAGTAAATCGAAAACAAAGTGTCGAACGAAGAACAGCCGATATCGGCTTGGCAATCCTTACGCCGAAGTAAAATGATACACTTCTGTCCTGCGCGCGTTGAATGTACGGAACTGAAAATAATGTCTGTGTCGTGTCGGTTGTGAGATATACAAGACAACGCTTAAACGCTTGATTCCAAGCTACTGACTGCCTGAGGTATTGCCCCCATTTTGCTTTGGCCCTGACGTCGTTTCGTCGTATGTTCTGTCTCCACCGCCTTGTCTCCACATCTAACGTCTCGACGTCGTTGTCGCGATGAGCTCAACGTAGTGCTTGAACGTATTGAACGTAGACGTCTGTTGTTAGCGGTGTGTCGTAGTCGCAGCCTCTCTTTCTCGACAAAATCCTCAGTAAGACAGGGTACCTGACGTTGAGCATTATAGCGAGTACCAATGCATTTGTGAACGCAGCACGGAGAGAGCATCCCTATCAGCCCAATCAGATGCGTTCCACTTGCTGTTCTGTTGACAACCCCTTCGATAGCACGGCATGGTTGGTCGCGGTCAGACGCCGACTGATGATAGCTCCTAGAAACTTTTTGAGAAATGTAGCATGCAGTTGGTGGCTGGCGTGCACTTTACCGTTGGCAGACACACAACGACACGTCCGTTACAACGACAAACACAGCACATCGGGCACTCGAGTCGGTCCACATATGGGTATTGCTGGCCACGTACAGCGGCGGTTTGCCCATTAGGGCATTTCCTACACATCGTACTTCTAGTGGCCTCCCTTCGTACCGTTGAAGTGCCGCACATATATGGCGCACGAACACGAACCAAGAACGAGAAGGACATCGACTACGATGACGTACACAGGGTTCTGGGGGAGCTGGCTGAGTACGATCCATGCTGGCCCATATAGCGTTGGCTTGCCCCCCCCCCCCCCGCCTTCTCTGGCGTTGCTCGATTGGTTGCTGCCATAACTGTTGTGTTTTTGCGCCGCCTCTGTACGTAAAATAAAAGTTGGACAAAAAACAAAACCAACAGCCAGTCGGCCAACACACACACGCGTGAACCAACTGGTCGAGTTGGCCCCGTACCCCATCTCGGGGCCCATCCTGCAGACAGTCAGTTCGCTGTCCTAATGTCTCCTTCGCGCCCTCGGCCTCCGCCCCCTCACAACTAAGCCAGGACAAGACGTGCGACTCAAACGCCTGCTGCCATCGCGGTCGCCGCTCGCACAGGGCTGTTTGCAGAAGTGCGAAGAGGGCTAACGGCGGAACTCGAGCGTCCGAAAGCTAATCGGATCGGGCGACAACACCAGAAACGACAACGACTGCTTCTACGATGAGGCAGTGCTGATGGTAGAAGGAGGAGGGGTAGCAGAAGCAGCAGCAGCAACGCGGTGTGAACAGCAAGCGGCCGGCCCGGTCGTCTAATCCCTAAAAAGGTCCGTCGTAATGCCTCTAAGTGGAGCGGAAAGTAGGACTTCTGGCTCTTCCGCGTCTTTCTCCTCTTCGGCCGCTCAAGTTGGCCGCTCTTGTTGTTGCCATTGCTACGGCTGCTGCTGCCGCTGTATACCTTAAAAGCTATTCTATTTCCTACTCCCGTTCGTTGTCACTGTCTTCCCTCTCTGCGCCATATCTATCTATCTTTCTATCTATCTATCTACCTATCTCTCTTCCTCTCGCTGGTGCTGCTGCTGCTGATCTCCTAGCAGCTAGCGCCTCAAGCAATGTTTGTGCAGACGAAATCCTCGAATCATGGTCGAACGGGAAATATTCTCCTGAGGCGTACCGACGGCCCAACGCACACTGTTACCACGCTCGACAACAGCGACAACGCAACAGGTAAACGTGTAGAAGAAAGAGCGCAGCTGTGGCATTGGTGGCAAACCCCAAGATTGGACGCCGATGACATTGGCCTGGACAAGGCTTCTAAAAACGACGACAATCTAACAACTACTTACCATGACAGCGCTACTGGGGTTGCTGAAACATTCCCTGCAAAGCAGACAGACAGACAAAACAACAGCAGCAATGTCAGCAATATACATCCCTTCTAATACGGATAACTAGTTAGCTTTTAAGAGCGTAACATTGTAACGTCCTTGGTTAGAATAATATTTCATTGTCTAGCTCTACAAACCACAGTGTGCCATTTGGCTTGTGGAGAATATGCATAGCTATGCGGTGTTTCTCCCCCCCCCTCTCTAGATATCTGCAAAGAAGGGGTAAAACGCAAAAATAATAAGAACAAGTATCTTGCTGTACAACCATCTTGTCCTCTTTGTCAAAGAAAAATACGCGCGAACGTAGATGAAAGGCGTTCTAGTCGCTAGTACAGGTAATCTGTAAATAAATCACAGAACGTGTCAATTTACCTTATACTCGTAGTTATGGTTATTCGGTTGTCCTTATAGTATACTCTATTTTAAATAAACAGCAAGTTTTGCGTAACTAATTTATAATAATTGATAAGTAAGGTTATTAATAATCCACTTTTCCTGCAAAGCTGGCTGTGACGCAATATTTACGGAGACTTGTGGGAGACAGCGACGCGGCAGTAGAGTTGCTGAAGAGCCTAACGCCACGAGCTGCCTATCATCACACAGAAAGTAAACAACATGGCTTCAAAGCGAGAGCGTTACTTTTTAGATGCCTTCATGCTCACATCTCGAGTTCCGGCGAGCACAAACTAGATATCTATCTACGCGAGAAAAGTCGTCGGCAAGGCGTGGAACGCCCAGGTGCGAACGCCCAGCAAGTATCTTTCCGCACAGGACGCCATCGAATGGTACAGAATAACTGTTCTGGGAGAGGGGTGGCCAGGTCGGTCGGCGGCAACGGAATCCACCAGGACGCGTCGTTCTCCAGCATCATTGCGCGAGAGGCGTGACGAGATGAACATAATTTGAATATGCTTCGTGTAAAGAACGTGTAAGACAGGAAGACTATTACGGTTTAGCATGCCCACACTTCGAGCGCTAGTGTTTAACTAAAGTTTAAGCTAGAGAGGCTACACGAGAAGAGTGTGGTAAGTGGTCGGCACGCGTCGCGTCGAGGCTGGCGACCAGAAGTCGTACAGGATGTGGGTTGGGGGGAGTTAAGAATTGGGATTCGGGTTGGCGGGAGCGATGGTTAAGCGTTGGTGGTGGCAGAGACGATTAAAATCCTTAGCAAAGCAGCTCGACCTATGCACAGGCAGGAGTTATCCGTGTCAGCGCTTCTGTCTGCGCGCAAGTCTGCGCCGAGTTACACAGCCTGTGGCGAACGTACAGTTGAGTTATTTTGCGCAATACAGCCGCGCCAACCCACCGGCAAAGTATTTGGCCGTAGTATCTTGCCGGTATGTTGGTAAACGCCAGCGAGAGAAACCGAGTTCTATGTGGACAGATCGAGAGAGCGAGAGGATGAGAAAGCGATGGAGGAATAGATAGAGGGTAGCAAGTACGAGGTATGGCGCACAGTTAGACGGGTAGTGGTAGTAGTAGTAGTAGTAGTAGTACGAGCGCTATGAAGTACTCTGAGCAGCTGCTGCGCCTGCTACACTTCTGCTGCTGCTGCTGCTCCTCAGCCAACAAAGCTGCCTTCTAGCGCGACGCATAGACGCCCGTCATCCCGTCTTCTCGTGTCGCCCACGTCGTGGGCGTTACTCGCCCACGTCGTGGCCGTACGAACGGCACCACACGAGAGCCGTTCTTCCATGCGCTGTGCCGCACCTCACGCTGTCTTACTCACTCGCCTCTCTCGTCTCGTGTCGTCTCGTTTGGCCATTTGTCCCAGCTACACAAGAGCACCTCCGCCCCAGCCCCACCGCCCTACGCCCCTCCGTGGAGCGGCCTCACATCCGTTGCCTTTCCTGCCACCTGCAGCAGATGGATGTCTGCAATTAGAACAACCGACCGACCAACCGAGCGACCGAACGACCGGCCCGCCGTACGCCCACGGCCAGCCACGAAACGACAAACGACACATCGCCGAACCCCACACACATAGTGCACGGCCGGCGCACACTCGAGCCGCGCACAAGCGACAGCGCCACAGCAGGCTAAGGCAATGCCGAATACTGGGGCAAACTTGAAACGACAATGCCGGGGGGTGCCGGGGGCCGACGACGGCAGCGCAGCGGCTGCTGCTGCTTCTGCTGTAAGGAAACGGGCGCCAGGAGCGTCGACCAGTCGCTATCGCTCACAGTAGTACCATATGAAGGCAAAGCGTATCGTTTTGGCTGAGACCACCGTATTGCTGCTGCTGTTGCTTCTGCTGCCGCTACTGCTGCTTTGTTGTTGGCAGTAGGGGTAATGGTGGTGGTGGTGATGGTGGAGGAGCGGGAGAAGACGGGGGTAAAATAGTCAGGCTTAGGGGCAGACACAGCTTGGCCTTTTTGTTTGCCGGAGGCCGTCAGAGGGCTGTACGGGTATGAAGGCGAGAGGGAAGAAGAACAACGGCGGCCGGCGGTGGACAAGCGGCGGCGAGGACAGCCTAGCGCAGTGAAGGCACGTGTAGAGAGGGCAGGCGGAAACACACACGGAGACGGAGAGAAACAGAGAATCTTTGAGAAGCGACAACGGGCTGATGCCGCTGTTACTCGCTGCTACTCGCCGCTTCTGCGACTCGGCTCTGCTCTGGCTCTAGCTTCTTCTACTTAGCTCCTCCGCGCACCATTACCCCTCGTGACATTCAATCGGAAGTCGCAGTGCTGCCTACCTACCCTCTTACTCTCTCGGTTGCTGTCAGCTTCGCTCTGCTTGTCTTTCTCTGAACTGAATCTCTTTCGAACGAGCGTGCGTTCGACCATATGTCTTTGTCGCCGTCCGTCCGCACCTAACCTCCCTTGGCTCTCCGGTCCTCGTCCCGCCCTTAGGCCCCTACGAAAAGTATAGGCGTAACAACAGGGTGGAATGAAAACAACTGACTGACTGACTGCACGAGCAGAGAGCGCCTGCGAACAAGCTGGTAGCACACAAACAACGTCACAACGGCTCGTACATGGCCCGCCGCGGTATATACGCCGCCATCCAATTTACTGTTGTTGCCTCAGCCGTCATTTTTGACATCGTTTTGCAACAGGAACAGGCGTAGAGCTATCCCCCTTAGATTGTCACCACCATCAGGACTTTGATGATGAAAGCAGCCCACAAACAAAAGCCACATGCCTTGTTTTGATATTTCCGGCCCTTCTCAGATCCGAGTCGGCTGTCCTAAAATGGTGGTCGATTTGATTAGCCACTTCCCCGAGAGACGCAAACCAGTGTCGAAACAATTCGACACCGGGAATGGTCGCGTGACAGACCTGGGCGTTCCGTTGTGTCGCGACTATGACGGAGAACTCCATCATCAGGTAAACAAGGCTAGGTTGACGTCTAAATCTAGGCGTCGCAGGTGCCACGGCGGACAGATATAGGAACTCGTCGAAAGGAAGTAGTGAGTACGAGACTTCTCTCACTCTCTGCGGACAGTCTGACCACTAGCCAGCAGAGAATGCAAATCTCCGAAAGGTCACAGACCACCGTGGGTAGTAGATAGTGCCTGCTTTACCTTTTATATTTCTCGTTTCTGCTTAGCAAAGAAAAACAATGGGTTGCAGTCACACATTGAGCTTTTAACCTATCCAGTGCGCAGTGCGTGTGCTGAACTGTCATTGCCTTTTATTGATCGGTTTTCGCTGCTGAATCGCATCTGTTGCAGATCCTAGTCCAATACGTTCGTTTTTTGCATCCGTGTCTGCTAGCGTCCATCCACTCTCACTAGACTTGACCCATGCACTGCAGGCCCATAAACAAAGCGAGATGCAACGTGTTTGCGGGAAATGACTGGTTTCCTGCAACTTTAAATTGCTGATCGCAAAGCAATATCATTGTGCATTGGTTTCTTCTATTGTTGTGTCCTCATGACGAGCTTGTTGGCCTGTCTACGTCGCGTCAGGTTCTCACGTCTTGGCAAGATGTATGAACTCCTTTAGATCCTACTAGGGCAACTTGGCGCCTTCGCTTAACTCATTGCAGGTACCTTCTGGGACGGTGTCCAAACCTCCTCATAAAGCATGTTAATAGGGATGCTCCTGTTCTCCTTTCGAATAAAAAAAAGCGTAAAAACCGTAATTTTCCTGACCTAATTTACAGCGCAAGTTTTAACTATTGTAAGATAGTATTATCATTGTGCAATAAAATAATGACTAATTGACGATAATAGCAATAAACTTTATAATAACGATACACTTAAGCAACGATATGACAACATGTTGTATTGTCATACATTTACAGGTCTCCAATATATACAAATGCTACACTGTAGACTAACACCCTTTCGACTGCTGATCTTAGTTCATCCGAAACAGCAGGAAATTCAACAAGGCGGCCTCTATTAAAGATCCCTGTATGTGTATTTGTCGCTCTTGGAATTATACGGCATATCACCCTGCAAAATTTGCTATAAATGCAAGTAGTGGGAAAAACGAAGCCTATTACATGCAATTAGGAAGCAAAAGCACAATCTTTTATTTTCACCACTAACCGTGTTATCTAATATAGAGACTGTTTTACCAAGGTCCGTAAAAGTGCCACAGGAATATTCCTCAGCCGAGGCTCAGTGTCCCAAATGAATGGGTGTCGCCTTGTCATGCTTGAGATCGTAGAGTTCAGAAGCATAAAAAGTGCAAAAGTGCATGGCTTCTGTGATAACCTCTATCAAACGAATATCGATAATGGTTTTAATTTCTGCGCTATACCAGAGAGTTAGCAGATAGTGCTTTACGACACTCGCTTAACTGAAATAAATTAGCGACACTATGTTGGGTATTCTGTGAGGCTTGCGCCAAATAAGGTAAGTCTACGATGCAAGTGTTGTTACAAATTCAGCAAACGCACCCAATATAAAGGAGACTACTTACAAGGGTGTTGATTTGCTGGTAAAGAGGGAGCGTCGTATATGAGGAACCTCAAAAGCCAATTGCAGCGATAAGAATGAGCAAACGCCAAAGGTATCTTCTATGGTCCCGAAATAAGCAGTGTAATATGCCCTGATTCGTATGGCAGTGATGGTGAAATGCTCCCTGCTGCCGCTACAATGAAGCTGCATTCGGTGCTTGCAGGCAAAACACGCTTCTTGGATACATGTGTTCTACAGCAACTCCACCCCACGAGGAGGCGTCTGCTGATGGCGAATGCTGTCAGATGTGCAGGCAGGCTAAGAGTCGCCGCAGTACGGAGCCGGATTCGTTTTCCGGCAATGGTCTGTAGATTTCTCTCTGCGCTAGACGAACTGACTGTTCTGACTTTAAAGAAAAGCAAGTGAGCAAGCAAGCCGGATACCACCCGAATGTTCCCGACTCGTGAAGTAAACGTCCAGAGTACGTACTGTGTGGATGCCAGATAGCCCAAGAACGGGAGAGAGAGATATAAACGAGAGAGAGAGAAGCGAAGTAGAAAGCTAGAGACATATGGAAAAAGCAACCATGAACCAAATGAGACATCGCAAGAGAGAGTGGGGAGGGGAAAGCGTATGAGAGGGGCGGGGGAGGGGGCGGGGGTAGGATGGGAGTCAGAGACTTGGAGAGAATATCAAGCAAAGAAAAGAAGTTTACGAGTGGCCCCTCGTAGCGGGTAGGGCTCTCATAGCCAAGCCGGCGGGGCTGGGCCCGGGCCACCGAGTCGTCTGGCGGCGCATCCTCAGTTCCTCAGCAGCGGAGAATGTGTATTGAATACTAGTTTAGCTCGGACGCGCTCGCTAAGCGACAGAGACGTGAGTCGCCTGGCCGATCGGCCTGCAAATCGGCTCCGCTCGCTGTGTCTGTGTAGCTGGTTGAACTGGGCTGACTGAGCTCGACTGGCCATGCTGCTGGTGCTGCTACTGATGGCGGCCGGGTGGTGCAGCCGCAGCCGCAGTTACGTGGAAACTGCAGAAGAAGAAGCAGTAGCAGCACCAGAAAGGTCCGACAAAGCCGAGCGCACTCGGCTGCTCTGACACACAGTTCGCACAATGCACGAACATACACGTACGTATATACATATATATATATATATATATATATATATATATATATATATACATGCATGCATGCATACGTACAGCCAGACTGCCGCAGTGGCATGTCCGCCTCAGCATACGTTTAGACGCATACAAACACAGTGGCACAAGTGTGGCAGCGTATGAGCGGTCATAGCTTTAGGGCCAGGCTAGGCTAGGCCAGGCCAGATCAGGCCAAAGTCGGTTGGCAGGCGGAAGTGGCCGAGAGTGGCGCATTTTTCGCCGATTTGCAACAGCCGAAGAGCTGTAACGCACACGTACACATGCGCGGGAATGAATAGAATAGTGGCAGTCAGAAGGAAAGAAACGACAAAAAGTAACTACTACAACTGCTACTACTACTGCTGCTCCTGCTACCACCGTGCTGAGCAGCTGCAGAAGCTCAGTAGTGACGCAGTAGTGCATTGGCCACCGTGTACTACACGACACGTGATGCTGTACGTGGCTCTATGTTATCTGTATACGAAGAAACGAACACGAATTTGAAGAAGGCACAAGCATTTCTCGAACGTATGAAACAAAAGAAGAGGTTCAAATAGACGGAGTGAGAGGGAGCAAGAGAGAGAGACTCTGTCTCTCACTTGAGACAGAGATCAAGTGAGAGGGCTCGTGACGCAGTGACATTGCACTGCTGATGGCCGTTCAAACAGCTCGAACAAAGCGGCTTGCCCCACTGCGTCGAGTCGGCGGCTGCAGCGCGATGTACGCTTCGGTGAGCTTGCTGCTCCGCTGTCGCCATCGTGCTCCATTCGTTCCTACTTGCCTCAGCAGCTAGCCCTATTCCCGCCTGTCGCCCCGGTCCTTCCACAGCGGTCCTTCCCTCAGCCCTCCCGTCCTTGTTCCTGCCAGACGTGCGTCCACCGTCCAAGACCTAATCCCTGTCTTAGCGCTTAGCGTTGGTTGGCTGGCTGGCTGGCTGGTTGTCTGCAGCTGCACACGATGTCTACTATCCAGTGCAGACAGAACTCCCGAGAACGGCGGCGGTGGAGGCGGTGGTGGTGGTGGTGGTGGCGACGTCGGCAGCGACAGCGGGAGCCGGGCACGCGAGTCCGTCGCCCACAGTCGGAGCAAATCTGCTCGGATTACGATTAAGTCACCTATTCATTAAATATAATATTCGTAATTATTTGCAGCTCTCCTGTCATCGTCAGGAGATTCAATCCTCCCCCCCCCCGCCCTACCTACCCGATGTTACAGGCCCCGCTTGTTGGCTCCATAGAGGACAGAGTCTCCGTCCCTGCGCGTGAGTAGTAGTAGTCCTTGTACTCGTAGAGATGGGAAGATGTTAGCGTGTTCCCACAACGAAGCTGCCAGTTCCACCTATTCCATTGCCAGCGTTGTAGTGTTCTTATTATTACTCTGTGCACTATCAATCAACTAGCTGGCTGGCTGGTTAAGCGAGTTTGAAATGTACACATGCTTGAGCAAACGCATCCCTTTACTGTGAGCGAACTGCTTGGTTTTTGACTAGCCAACCGTCAACCGGTTGTTGGCGGCATGGCCTGTTAGCGCACGCGTACTTACTAATCTTTTAGCAAGCACTATATATTGGAGTCTTTTATCTGTGTGTGCTTTTAGTCGCTGCGTCGAAGGAAGAGGTTGCTTTTGTTGTTCGGCAAACAAGCTGATGGTTGGTCATTCGTCAAATTAGGGCCCGAACTAGCCTATTTAAGGGCTACATATGTCAATTTGTCGACTTGGAAACACCAAGAATCAAAATAAAACGGACAGGAAGGACTATCCGCTACGAGCAGCGACGCAAATTTCCCACAATGACGCAAATCCTATGTAAGCGGACGGAGGCCACACTTTATGAGCAATCAGGACGAAATACCCCTGACGCTGGGCTGCGCTCAGAATGGGTAGCAAAAGAGAGAGGACTTTTGCTGGCAGCTTTCTGCCGCCGATGTGATTATTCACGAGGCACTTCGCAGAACAGGAAAAGCGTCTGCATGCCCCGCCGATCCCTATTACGGTGGTGATAAGACGCAGCAAGAATTACGACATCATGAAAACGCCGCATCGGGCGCTCCAACGAGCGGGCCTGTCCACGACGCACCGGGCTGGATCGACGGCACCGCCGCCGCCCCAGTCGATGCTGTCTGTAGTCATCCTGTTGCCCCGGTTGCGCCACCTGCCTACCAGGACCTTCACAGTGATTGCGCCCACATCCAATGGGCAGGTTGGATGCAAGGACTACTCTTCTTATTACTTACTACTATTATTACTTACTACTGCTACTATTACTATTAAAAAAATACGTTCTGGGTTGACTCTCAGCCACGACTTAACGTCCATGGGACTGTTTTTCCCATTGCTTCATAACTACTACTACTAGTACTTTAACCAGTACTACTACAGCGACTGTGCGTGAAATGCAATTGCACCGCTTGGCTATCTCGGTTTTTGGCTCTTGTCGGAGCCACTCTTCCTCATCAGGTTCTCAACTACTGTATTGGGGTCTTATAGGGCCGTGACTTTTCTTGCAGAGGTCAAGTAACAGACGGCGCCTTATCCTGCTGAGTCACTTTTGCCGTATTCGTATTTACATATTTGATCCATTGTTTTGACTGTTGTGGTCTGGTACAATGCTCACGCCTCGATTAGCGATCTCTCTCTCTCTCTCTCTCCCACACTCTATTTCCATGCCTCAGTGGTGCGTTCTCTTCCCTTTAGAGCTTTCCGTTCACGACCTATTGCTCTACCATCTACCACTATCAGCTAGGATGGGTGGCGCTGCCTTGCTTAGATGGCGATGGCAAAAAACAAGACTCACGCACAATCAACTAGCTCGAAAGCTGTATCAATACGTCTGCTTGCAAGACACTTGACTGACTTTTTGTGTTTGCTTCTACCACCGCCGCCACAGGTTCCACTGCGGCCGTCGGTGACGCCAAGCCGGACACGGTCGTCTTGGATATATATATTCATATATATATATATATATTATATATATAATGTAGCGATGCACAAGTTTCTGTGAGATATTAGCCACCATCGACGGAGATTCTATTCGGAAAAAAAACACTGTGGTAGGAGATGATTTTGGCATCAGACGCCTTGGAGCGTACAACGACCTAGACTGGCGCGTAAGTAAGTGACCGCGATCTAAGTGCTACCATCAACGACGTGCATTGGCACCTCTGGCGAGGTGCCAATCTAGGCGCCTCGGCAGACGTAAGCTTGGCTCTCCCTTAGGTTCGTCTGTACGTCGTCTTTCGGACGCCTGCATAGCCTCTCCTCGAGCCAATCAGACATCACTCTCAAAACAGCTGGCTGGTTGAGCAGCGTCCCTCAATGCTACCCTGTACAAGGTAAACGACATCTGCGAAATTCGATTTGCAAAAGAGTCGACGAGAGAGAGAGAGAGAGAGAGACTGGATCGATTATTGATGTCAAACCATTGACACATGTTCGCCCAGGTCGTTCAACAAACAACACACAGCCGGACTGTTCGCTAGAAGGTGGAGCCCCAGAATATCCCTTCAGCATCACGATGGAAATGCTAAATTTTAAGATGCACTATGAAGTGTATTCTTACAACAAAGAATAACGTTTTCACGCCAGCAAAATAGAGCTGATTCAGCAGTTTAGTCTAAATACAATGCACGAAGGTTCGTCCGTTGGGTAATAGAACAACAACGACACGTAAACGGTAAGCATTGTAATGAAATCATCTTCAGCAATAAGCCCCATTGTTATGTTGATGACTTCAATAATTAGAAAAAATGTGGCAGTTAGATTGACGAAACCCAATATGAGTTTCATGAAACAAAAACTAATTCCAAATGTGTCACGGCGAATTTTGGAATAGATGCATTGATTGAACCATTTATCTAGGAGGACAGTCAATGATGAGCGGAACAGGAGCATGAAAATCCAGCTTCTCCTTTGTGCCTCGCTTGGATGGAATTGATAGCAAGAACATGTGGTTCCATCAGGCCGGGGCCACTTCGCATTATTACACCGTCGTATTTCCTGGTCATGAAATATCTCCTTTAAACGACCACGAATGGTCGCCTATTAAAGCATTTGGACTTGTTTCGCTCGCGCTTTGGAAGTCAAACGTTGATATTAACAAACTGCGCTAAAACCACTCAATCCTTGGAGGACGTGCCAGCAAAGATGAGGAGGAGAGCATTTTGCAGATGTGTTGTGAGAAACAGTATTGTTGCATGTCTACTTTAAATGACGAATCAAAGTTCCGATATCAAAGAAGGACAACTGTATTTTGTATAGCAATTACATTTTTTTCGTGTTGGGATATTCCTGTATATTCCTTTCGAAGCGATGTTTCTAAAGCTGATAGCTGCAGCGTTATGCGCCCCTGATATAAAAGGTCCCCTATAATAGGTAGAATAGGTGTACACACACCTATCAAGCGAATAAATCAATCAATCAAAAGCTGTGCATATATTTGGACAAAAAGGTTCTAATAAACCGAAAAGTCTTCTATGGCTTATCGGTGTAAATAACGACCTACGACGAGGATGGAGCATTGCGCTTACAGCAAGGCTAACTCTCTCTCTCTCTCTCTCTCTATATATATATATATATATATATATATATATATATATATAACTAGATTATTATTAATAACTAGATCCAACAACTGGGTTACATGGCCGTGAGACATGACGACAAGACCCGCAGCCATCCCCTTTGCATAGAACGGAGCATACTTCGTAGGTAGACTATTGTTACGTATACGTGCGGTAATTTCATTCAGTCTACAATTTAACCGACTTAAGTTGAGCGCACGTAGTTAATGCAGTTCGAAGGTGAACAGTTTTCAAATAGCGGATCCACTCACAACACCGTATTCGTGACGACACTCACCTGCAAAGAGAAAAGAGTAAAGACTTCGTTAAGCAAGTACCATTTAGTGCAGCAATAGTGCTACTATTATTTTCGTGTGCTTGCAATTATGCATGTAATATATGGAGTGGAAAACATCATTATTGACATATCAAAATAGGGCAAGCCAGGTAAATACATTCTGTAATAATACTCATTCTGTTCTGTGGATGCGACAGAATTAGGAATCACCAAAGCGCGCCTAATTTGATCGTTCTATCTCGTCTGAAAAGTACTGTGGGTGAACTTGGCCACCTGTATCTGAAATGAAGGGCAAATTACGAGGTCGGGAATTAAGGCCGCATGCATACTAGACGAACTGATGGAGCATTTTTATTCAAGTTTATTAGGAAATGCCGTAGCACATCTTTCGGCAAGTTCAGGCTTGTTATTTGGGAGGCGCCTATCCAAGCAGAGCAGTACAGCTTCTCTTGCAACTAATGCTTATTACAATCCAATTTATAGATCTGAGGCTTCTATGACAGAATATTTAAAAATAATACCTAATAATACGCGACAATCTGCAAAGCAGGACAGCCAATGAGTGCTAATAGCACACATTCGCTTTGTAATTATATCGGCTTATCAAGTCATATCGGCTGTGACCTGCAATTTGAAATCAAAAACAGTTGTGGCTAAGGATTGCCGTGCACTAAGACAACGCATTTTAGCTCGAAAATTGCACGTTATGCTCAGCACGTCTAACTTTAACGCGGAAAGCTGCGAACAGAGTACAGCTCGACGTAGCACTAAACCTTAAGATCGTCAGCCTATTCCAGTTACCTGAGCGAGCAAGTATTAATCTACATTTGACGACACGCAATTCTTGAACACGCAAAACAAACAGCCATCATAAAAAAAAGACACATATTGGCACGAAAAACGCTTTTCAATAAAATTGTCAATTCAAATTCTCAAAAATTTGATGCAGATAAAAATGGCGCTACTTAACTCTCTGACCATGAACACCTAGCGTGGCTTTTGTATGGAACAATTTGCTCGTTGGGTCAGCCGTTGCGCCAACTGCTTCGTCTACTAGCAAATGTAGGTTAGTCGCATTACCCATTCTTTATCTACAACCGACCAATAATAATGGAATAATAAATACCCGCTTCCTGGGCTGAGCAAGACTGGTTGTCGCCTCAGCAGTGCCGCAGATTGCCGATATGAAGCCGTCTGTACAGTTTCACTCGCCCATGATATACCCATATATTCGGGTCCTTCTACACCCCTGACGGACAGGTCGATGCCGACAGCCGTAGTGTCGTTGCAATACGTATGTAGCAATAGTAGTACCGCGGCACCAATAACACGATCTCACGTCTGAGGTGCGGAGTGCGAAGGCAGCGGCCTCGCTGGACTGTGCAGCGTTCACCACTATGCAGGGCTGATATTAATCACCATCAGATAGGCGCCGCCAGTGAACCATGCCAGTAAACATCAAGTCTTGCACACCGCGGCATATTGATTTGTTTCTCTCACCTGCTCATATATATATATATATATATATATATAGCTAATCCATCGTGATACATGTAACATATACATAATGTATTATATTATGTTTTAAATAAAGCAATAAATATATATATATATATATATATATAAGGCGAGCACTGCCGAGTGTGCAAACGTCTTGTAACTGATTAATAAATCATCACAATATTTTCTATATATATATATACATAAATAGATGGTCCTGCAGAACATTTTGTATAAAGCTAAAGCTATGAAGATAATAACTGATCCCGGCGCGACACATACCCTTCCAAAGTGATATTATTTTATTATTTAGACCATAATTATAGTAAGAATATATTAACCTTACAATTTGTTTATTTGCAGGTTAGCTAACTCTTGTCAATATTTCAATATATGCCAATTACAGTCTTTGAATTTATCATCACACTGTTTGTATAGTACATAATACCTGCAACCGTATTGCGTCTGTTTAACGTATCAAAAGCTCTCTTAGCTAAACAAGCATTGTGAGCGATCTAATACCAACACAGCACCCCGCGTGTCACCTCAGACACTGTATAGCTAATTTCCGGAAATCCTTGGTTATGCGGACGATTTTGACGACAAATACTTCGAAGTCTTTAAAATTACTAAAAAACACCCACAGACAAAGGCATACCCTAAGATGCAATGTAGCGATTAAATAAATGCATATTATTAAGAAGTGCCTGACAATTGCAAAAGTTAGCAGTATCCATCTTATGGCGTCTAGTAATATCGGTGATATACCTGGCAAGATGACTTAGTGGCAAAGTCATTGCCTTGCATTCGGGAGGTTGTAGGTTCAAAACCTGAACCGGCCACTCCTACAATGGCTTCCAAGGTTTTCAATTTAGACGAAGTGAATGCCAGACTGAACTATATTCGGCCATGATCGGACAAGAAACCCGGTTCACAGATACCTCAATAAAAAGAGAAAGTGCGGAACTATATAGCCCCTCCACATAATATCTCCACATAATAATATATAAAAATAACGGAGTAATAACATAATACATGCCCGTACGTATTTTCCTATAAGATTGCATGCAACCATGCCGAGTTACCCCACGCACGCACAGGGTTTACGGTCGCTGCTTTATGCGCCTGAATGCGATCTTTTTACCGCTGTTTCGCTTTCAATTTTACGTACGAAATTAATCAGCGCCAATAGTACGTCCGTCGTAGACCACGATCGGAAATTACGTCAGTTCCCGATCTGACCGGTCCGGATGTTACTAATGTCATGATCATCGATACTCAAGCGTTTTCCCACCTAAAGAGCATTTACGATAAGGTAGCTTTGACGCGACACTTTGATACAAATAAGCCGATAATGGTATATGTATGTATATGTTATGTACGGTTATGTAATATGAAGGATGTTGACACACTCACAAGAGCTGGGGCAGACACAGGCGATAGCCTTTTCTGCAAAATTTCGGGGCTGACTCTCAGCCAAGATTTAACGTTCATGGAACTGCTTTTCGCATTGCTTTATAGACGGACCCCCATAAATACAAATGTGCAACGGTGGGGTTCGAACCCGCGCACCTATGTGTCTCCTCCGGTCGCGAGGCGCAGACGCATGCCACCACGCCACCGGGCTCGACTGCAAAAAAAATCTCTGAATGGGTACAATTGTTTGAATTTGTGTAATTATGGAAATTTCAAGCTCAAAGACAAATTATTGCATTCAAAGAAATTTGCCGCCCAGAAAAGACAATTCCATTAAAAAAAAAAAAAAAAAAAAAAATATATATATATATATATATATATATATATATATATCTATATAGAAATCATCGGTCGGGTCCTGCCTTTCCTGGTAGGCAGCAAGAAAGATAAGCCCAGCGAAGTATTCGACCATATTTGTAACGCCAGGAAAAACGGACCAGTGATTCCACTCATAGAGCGCGGATAGATTGCGGGGCGGAGCGCGGACCCTTGGCTTCACTTTCTCCTGTAAGAGTTCAACCACTAGGAGGGCGCTGTGTATGTATAAGCCATTGTATTCAACTCAGTGCTTCTATATCCAAGCGCGTTTAACCGAGAATAATAGCCTCCTAAGCCATAACACCTGCCTGCGAAACGAGGCTGTATTGATTACTTCGATATTTCATACAAACTGCTTGCCGGTCAGTTGCGCTGCACTTCGTCTGGATCTGTGAAATGGTTGTCACAGACAACACGTAATATGGTCTCCCTTGAACGATTGCGAATTCAACGTCCAAAGGGGACAATTTGCTCACTAAAATAGCATACAAACCTTCTGTGCGCCATATGCAACTGCAGGGAGGAACGCATGCGTCCATGGCGGTGGAATGGAATGGCTGGTTTTACATTTGTGCGTTTCCATTAGCGAGCTGTTTTTTAGAAACGGCTGCAGCAATTTTCCGTTCAGGCTTATATTACCATCAAACGACCTGTTTTTTCAACTGTGCGAAGATGCTCAGCATATTGTTGTGACATACGGCCCAGTTGCCGTACTTAAACCTGCGCCTGTTCGTCATGTTACTGTATATATGTTTCTGATAATATTGGACAGGCTTCACTTAAATGGTTATCGTTTTCCGTTGCAGCCTATTAATTTAGAGCATACGGGGCGGAATATGTGGGTGAGTGCTAAATTGTAAAGAATATCGACACGGGTATCTTAATTGAAGATGTGTGCGCGTGTCGAAGCAAGAACTTTATAAGAGCAAAACAATGACAAATTAAATGTGTGAATAGAACAATTTATGGCATAGACACACTCGGTGATTGTCGTGGCTCATACTTAAAATGGCCTTTGTTGGTAGGCTGGTTTGAACTATTATTGCTCTTGTTATTACTATGGCTATTGAGGGCCATGTCTCAACAGAATAGAGTGTTTCGTCTAAGCGCCTTGGTCGTACAAACTTTCGCTCTCTTGCCTTCGTCCACTGCATATGTCTAGCGCCAAAGGTCGCGGTAATAAGTTACGCGAGCGCTTATAAAGTCGGGCTGCTCTCAGCTCAGCATGAAGTCTGGTCTAGTTCAATTAGTAGATACGGTTCGTGTGCTGCGATCTGGCACGATTAGCTGCTCTCAGAACGACTACATGCAGCAAGGACGGGCACACAGGGTTTCGCCACAGTCATATATATATATATATATATATATAGATATATATAGATATATATATATATATATATATTATATATATATATATTATATATATATAGATATATATATATATATATATATATATATATATATATATATATATATATATATTTATATATCTATATATATATATATTTATATATCTATATATATATGTATATTTAGAGCTTGGAGTTTGTTCGCTGTTTGCTAGGCAGACAGTAGTAGAAGTTTTCGCTTGAAGTAGGTTAAAAACGAGCCGGTTGCAGGTCGTTTGTCCACATCGTTGGGTGGGACGAGTCACCTTGCGGCATTGTTATCATCATTCGAATCTGCATCACTCGTTCATGCGGGACGCCCTCATGAGGTGGTCAACGACCGCCACGCTGCCGTCCGTTTGTCCATCCGTCCGAGCCTGTCCCGCTGATCCATTGATACCATCATCAGACTGTGCGTGCCGGGTCGATTCAATTGGCGACCTAGATGATCCGAGAGAACTTCCCCCACATATGTATGCTAGATCTGGGCGGCGACTGCCGTTTCAATTCCAAGATCGACTGCGATGGTCTTCTACAAATGATACGAGCAAACTGCTCGCTCTGGCTGGTATCGCTTGTTCCGAGCGTGCTGCTGCCGCAGCACATAGCTCGAATGCCTTCATTTGGTGGCGATTTAATGATGCTTGGGCCCACAGCACTCTTAGTGGGTCCATGTTACTAGAGGGCATTGCAAAAAAATCAATATATATATATATATATATATATATATATAGGTGAAGAAGAAGCACACAAACACGGACCCTCAATGCAACAGATGAACCCATTCCATTACTCTTGTCCACACTAAAGACGCAGTAGAAGAAGATATATATCCATTATTTTTATAATCATCAACATTACTATTCGAAGGCAAGCTTCTGACAACAACGGAGTAAATGCATACCGAAAAACGGCTCGTCGGGTTTCTTTGAATGCCAAGCTATATATATATATATATATAGCATTTTTCACAAACCTTGCAGCATATCATTCACAAGATACAGATACGTGGGAGAGTGCTGATTCGTAAAATATCAACACAGATGTCTTAACAAGAGGTTTATGTGTATGTGGGTCAAAACAAGTCTTAATAAATAGTAACAAACCAAATGTGTAAATAGAGCAGTCTATGGCACCGAAATGCCAGCCTGTAGTCCAGCAAACACGCGGCTGCTCGTACTGAGAATATTTTGTGGATATGCCTGAGTCTGCTTGTGGTGTGGTCAACGTAACGGCACTCGCAGTCGGCACAACGAATGTGCGGCACTCGAGGAGACGCTGCCTTCGTCTTAGGCAGACCCCAGGGAGCACTATAGGGCTGAACCCCAGTACCCCAGTAGGCGGCTATGACGAGCCGGCTAAATGGGGGCGGGCGCATTGCAGAGAAAAAGGAAAGGGCGTGGTGGTAGAGGTGCCAACGGTGGCTTGGGCTGTGTTTGCCGGCCCTCTAGGGCCAAGCCTAACCTCGCTTCATCCATCATCTGCACTGCCACCGGCAGACACCTCGAAGACTACTTGGCCTTTTGCCCGGTTGGCTCTTCGAACACCCACTACCCAGTTCTTTTCAGTGCCTCGGCCACCACCACCCGTTGTTGTCGTCTTCGTCATACTCGTCTTTACTTTCCCCTAGGCAGGCGCCCTCTCTCAGGCATGCTCAGACGTGTGCATCACGTCAACCATGGCGGCGCCATCACATCGCGTTACCTCTCACTCAACTACCCCCATAGCCGCCACCCCTAGCGTTCACCCATCCATCCGTCCGACGGACCGACCGTTTGCTTAAACGCCGCTTAGCGCCTATGGAATACAGCCTCCTAGCCACCACACACTTTTCAACTGCAAGATAACATGCATATCTGCGCGCGTCGCTTTCTCCCCGGAAGAGCTCATCATCGTCTCGAACCTGAGTCGCTTCCCATGCTTGGGAAGGCGCTTCCTCTAAAGGGTCGTTAACGGCACCCTAAGTAGTCAAGCATAGAATTGTGCCCTTCGAGCCAGTGTTGGCAGGCCGAGGCTGCTCATAGACGCTGCATAGGCAGGTCCACCCCACGGTGAGTGAGCATGTGCTGTGTGTGCGCTCCCCCGGCTAAGGAAACGATTGCAATCGACTATGCAACAGACAGAGGTCATGGGTCGAGCTAGGCAAACAAAAGAACGAATAAATGTTGGCTTCCTTAGTGTGGTAATTAGATAATTGCCAAGCATTTGGTTGTTATAGGCAATGCCATAAGGCCAACAACGATTGCTGCATGGCAAGGCGCCGCGTAAAGCGTGATTTGTGAAGACCATTCATTCTGAACAACTCTGAATAGCTAACTGAGAGTTAAGCTTTCGCAAGCCTCGAAGTGGCGACGACAGCTATTAATGGATAAGTGCCCGATACGCCAGCACTATCAAACACTGTGCGAGAGCCTTTGCGTATGTGTATGAGCGTGAACACACCTTGAATGAGTCACCTTTTGAGAGACCCCGGGCGCCTCTATCTGGTGAATCTAAACTCTCCCTAGCTGGCCTTTTCCTTTAAATTGCCATAGCTCACCCTACGCACACCAACCTCGTATTCCCTTCGGCGTCTGCTACTTAATCGCCAAGCAAAAAAAAACACTAACCTCTGGTCATCGATTGTCTCATCACCTGTTCGTCATCTTGCCACTGAAGCCCTAAGGTCCGTACCAAGTCTGCCTGCCCCGATTTGCGGCCCGCTAATGCTGTAAGGAATTTGCGCTTTTTTTCCAGCAGCTCGTCGCCGTATAGCTGGCTAGCTACATGAAGCCGCATCTATTATCCGGTGTCGCCGGTGTCGGTGGTGACTAAGTGTTCTTCCCCATTACTGCCGCTTGGCTGCCGAGCTTATCAATATAGCGCAGACATTCCACTGAAATTCTTGCGATTGCTCACGTCTGTAAAAGCTTCAGCCGCCTCTTTTGTACTCGAACTTAAACCCCATACGCTGTCCTGCTACAAAGTTTTTCAATGTAGTCGTCGCCGCTACCTCCGCCGCTGCTACTGCTGCTGCTGAAACAGGCCGACAGACTCCCGTATCGACAGCGAAGGCAGTATGTGTATTCTAGTCAAAGCTGTCAAAGCCAGATCAATAAAGACAGCAGGTGTAGGTGGTGCACGCACCTACCCATCAGGCGCCCGACGCCTTCCTCACCCTTGCTTCTCGATGCAATTATGCTCTCTAAACAAAATGATTCAAGCAGCTTCGCTACTGCTGCTGAGGAGAGTCTGAGGCGACAGCTGTACTCCTCATTGTTTCGTCACGTTTTGGCTTGACGAGGGGGGAAGGAAAAGAGAGTGGGAGGGAGGGAGGAAGGCAGGCAGAGAGACAGACGTACAGATAGGTAGATCAGACGTAGAAAGTTGTTGCGTTGTGCGCTGCCCCTACCAGGGTGGGGTAGTCGCCACGGCAGTGGCAGCTGCAAATAACGACGGCCTTGAACGAAGAGCATATTAGTAATGGTCGTAGTTGTAGGCGGAGGTCGTCGGTCGTCGGTAGGTTGGTCGGACGGTTGGTCGTACTTGTAGGCGTGCAATAGATGATTGGTGCTGCCACGCGGGGCTAGAAAGCCTCAATATAGCGACAATATAAGAAAGCGATGTAGCCGAGTGTAGCCGTGTGCGTATTTAGGACCACCTGCACCCGCTGCTCATTCACCGTCGTCCATCCACCTTCGCCCTTCAATAGGCAGGCGCACATCACATCAGTAGAAGCAGCAGCAGCAGCATAAACTGCTACGAGAGCTACCGCCATTAAGGATGGCAGCAATAACAACAGCAACAACAACAATAACAATGAGAACAACAATAACAATGAGAGCAACAACAATAACAATGAGAGAAACAACAATAACAATGAGAGCAACAACAATAACAATGAGAGCAACAACAACAATGACAATGAGAACAGCAACAACAACAATGACAATGAGAACAGCAACAACAACAATGACAATGAGAACAGCAACAACTACAGCCAAAACGACGACGACGACGACCACAACAAGGACAACGAGGACTACACCTACAGCAGCAGCAACTGCAGCAGCAGCAGCAGTAGCATAAATGATAGCCGCAGCAACAATATAAATGACACAGTTCATTCCAATACCAACATCAGCAACAGTAGGCATTTACGTTTTGTTGCATACTGCACTAAAACGGGTTTATTTTGAGACAAGTGCATTGAATAGTATCAGTCGAAACGGGCAGGGTGACGATCAAGTTCTGTTTAACGTCTGCTCGTCTAGGTAACAGCTTTAGGGAGAAACGCAACCGGCCGGCTTTGTGGGCGTTAATCGCTGATGCTAGTTAGTGGTTATAGTGGTGGCGGTGATACTGTAGCTGCTGTCGCGGCTGCAGCATGAAAGCATGTAATGTACGAAATCGTAGTCATAACCACATAGGACAAGAAAACATATGCGGACACGAAACGGTTTTTGTCACTGTCGTAGGCCGTGCAGCCAAAGCACATTGATGTGCTTATTGTTGTTGCTGTTGTTGTCGTTGTTGTTGCTGTTGTTACTGTGACCCCGCGGCACAGACGATGATGGTATGAGGTCAAGCTGGGCTTGCAAGCCGTATCGTTGCGTACAAACGAACTGAGTGAGCCTCCGTTACTACGACGGATACGAGCCGAACACCGTTAGAACACCGCAATGGTAATGTCAGTGGTGACAAGCAGATCGAGGGCAGGCAAAAGTACAGAGGATAAGACGGAGAGCGAACAAAAAAAACAAGAGAGAAGGTTATTGTCAAAGGATATATATATATATATATATATTAAAGAGAGAGAAAGAATGGGGTTGGATAAAGGCCACACAAGGTTGAGTCTCTATAGCCTTGTAAGTAGGAGGGCTCGAAGCGAGCGCTCATGCCGCATACCCGGCGCGCTTCGTTGGCTGAATTTATGGCCTATATGCATTAGTACTATTCTAATGTCGTGCCCAAACTTGTTCGTTCGCCGTGTATGTTGCCGGCGGCGGCGGCAGTGGCGGCGGCAAGCGCAGTCGTTGTTGGTCCCTTTGATACAGTTTGGTAGCGGCGGGCGGCGAATACGCGGTGGTGGTGGCAGCGGCGGCCGAACGACCCCATCACCCGGGGGTGCCCCAGGGCGCCCCTTTCCGCTGTGCCCCTCCTTCCGCCGACGTCGTGCCGTTTCCGTCAAATGCGACGGCGGACCAACAGACAGACAGACGAGAGAACAGATCGACAGACAGACAGAGAGAGACAGGCTGGCAGGCAGGCAGACAGACAGATAGATGAACGTCTATGGTGGCTGATGGGCTGGCAACGACTCGTTCTCCATCGATATCTGCCTACGAGTACAGTGGCATAGGCTACTCGATGTACGCGATGTACATGCTCGCTCCCCCACTTCCCCTCCCCCCGCCCTCGAAAGACCCCATCTCCGGCGCGCCCCCTACACAGCCCCACACACAGCCCAGTCGGCAGCAAGTCGGCAATACCGGCATTAGCCTACCGCATGAGCCCGAACAGCACCGCAGCACCGTATAAATCAGCGGCTGTAAATGTTAATGTAATGTTCTTCTCGTTTTGCGCCGTCGGGCCGGTCGACGGTACAGAAACAGCGTCGTCGTCGCAGTACGCAGGCAAAAGGATCGTCACGATAGACCACGCTAGCTATCGCTGAGCTGGTGGCCACACGAAGCTAGTCGGTTTGACCACTCGCGCCAACACTAGACCAATAGTCTGCGTGCTACCGTCAGCCGTCATAATGGCTGTAGTACATACCCACGCTCCCCCCCCCTACATACATAGGCTTCTGCGTACGCATTTTACGCGTACCTACATACGTATTCACGTAGCTAAACGCACGCATGCACACCTACCACCACATAAGTACAGTCTCGACCTCAGAACGGAAGGACCGACCACTGTTAGGAAGGCCTCGGCACACAACGCGGCTGGCTTCAGCGTGACACAGCACGACGTAACAAGCCCGGGCCAAAGCTTGATGACTTGGATCATATCAGTAGCAATGAGATAAATTACAAAGTACCTGTAACTACCAATCATATGGTGAATAAACTGAATTGTATAAATTAAAAAGTATCTCCTCGTTCGCTTCGTGTTGTAACTTCTACAGTAACACAGAGTACTCCGGCGTTATACTTTAACTTTCAATGCATACTTGCAATGCATATGAACGTACTGAAGCACGTACACAGAGACACATTGACACGAGTCAATATATCAAGCCAAAGGAGTTTGCGCCAAAGGGGCACCAGTGCGGTGCCCTGCTATGATAGCAGGAAATATAGTAGTGATGATGACGATCATTATGACGACCTGTATCGGTAGTAGATGTATGCAGACTTGGCCAAGGTGTACATACGGATACTCACTAAACATGTTCTAATACTTGCAAGCGTGTTCGTATTATTTCTACTCACGTACTAGCATTTCTTTCAGGCTATACGTAATACCAATAATGGTGATGATGGATGATGATAGCGATCATACAAATACTATATTTAGTTGTAATGATAATAATAATAATAAAAAATATTAATAATAATAAAAATAATAATAATAATAATAATAATAATAATAATAATAATAATAATAATAATAATAATAATCTAGCTAATCGATTCATTTTTAGTTGAGGTAACTGTTGCGTGGATCACCATAATCGTCGTCATCATTATCATTATTCTACCTTCACCAGCATACTCATCTATTTCCCACCTGTATGCACTACCATGAATCCCTATATATATATATATATATATATATATATATATATATATATATTTGGCTAGACCTGTGCCTTTTCGAGCATTTCCATCAGAACCTCGTGCTTTCAAATTGCTATATATATATATATATATATATATGCTTTTCTACATACAGCGTCTTTCTGCCGCGCAGAGGGAAGAAGTAGCGGTGCTGTGCCGGAACAGCAGCAGCATCACCGACACCCGCTCGCGCGTCTGGTACAGCAATTCGCAACACGCCGCTTTGCAGGCCGCTCAGCAGGTGTCTGCAGACGAGTGGGGCTGATGCGGCTTTCGTCGCCACCCCCACCCATGCTGCTACCGCTGCCGCTGCTGCTACTACTATTACTACTACTACTACTACTACTTCTGTTGCTAAGATTGGCTACACGGCTGGCAGACGATTGGCATTCCTGTCTTGTTGTGGTCGGTCTTACGACGCCCGACGCCCGGTCATGGAGGCGGCGGCGGCGATCAACGCTCTGAGTCATCTGATCTTGGCAGCAGCCCCGACGTGGCAGCAACAGCAACGACCCCGGCGGCGGCGGCTTTGCTGGTCACAGTCGGAGCCCCCACCAAGACTAGCGGGGTTGCGGCCGCCCAGGCTGGCCCGACCGCCCGCCGTTGATAGTCTTCAATACCCCCATTGCCCCCACGGTCGTCGGCGCTGCCGCGGCTTCTGCCGATGCTGCTACCTCCGTCACAGCCGCTGCAAGCTCGCGGCGGTCCAAGACCAGCCGAACCCCCACAAACGGACAGCCAAGCCGGCTGACGGAGGAGGTTAAAATAATAAATGTCTGTAATCTTACCTGTTCCCGTTCGGTCCCGACGCCCGTTCGGTGGTCGGCGCGCTCTACACATACAGCACATGGCTGGCCAACAGCCGCGGATGAGCGGTGCGGCCACAGCACCTCCGTTGGGAACGAAAATCTGCGGCCTGCACTCAGCTGCCGGACAATGGCTCTTGGATCCGATGGAAAGGGGCATGGGGTGTATATGTGGTGGTGGTGGTAGGCCGTGCTACTCTGTGGGGAGTGTTCTACTACAGCTACGGCCAGCACCTCCACTAACCCCACTTACCCCCCACAATGCCGCCGGCCCGCTGTCAGACTCGGCGCTGTCAGACCTAACCGAGAAAAGAATGCGTAGAAGACAAGGAGCGGAGAAACTATCGCACGCAAAAAGAGAAAAGATTTGCTGCTGCCGTCGTGGTCGTCGTTGTCGCCCCCTACCCCCCCCCCCCTATCCCCCCCCAGCTTTCGATGAGGGTCCTACGTTGCGAGTGTCGGTGCATTTCGTCTATTTTTCTCCGCTCTGACTAAGCTTGCCAGTCTACCAGCCAGCTATCATCAGGCTGGCTCCATACAGCTGCCCAACGCTGCTTTAATATAGATTTCTCATTAGACAATGACTATGAGCAGGGCCAGGTGGGCAGTGCAGCTGAGCTGTGTCAATTTATATATGTATTTATATACATACATACATACATACGTTCGTAGACACGGACTGCGAATGAATAAGTGTGCCAGGATAGCGTTGCTGTTATTCAGGACATCAGGGGGCGTATGGAGAGGGCGGCAGATAAGGTTCTGTTCCTCACTTCTGACCCTTTGCCGACGTCGTGGCGACGGTAGCGACGTGCGACTGCTGTGCTTCATGGCTGCCCCCTTTGCTCTCTGACCTGCTGTATTATGTGCAGCGACGACGACATCGAGGACTATTACTATTATTATTACTATTATTATGATGAAGCACAAGATGAGTCTCTAGCTACCCTGTCCCTTGTCTCGAGTCACAACACAGGGACAAGGAAGGACGGAAGGAGTTTACGAGCTTGACGACGTCATGGGGGTTGAATCTCTTCACGGCCGCCAGCAGTAGCAGAAGGGCGCATCTATTGCACCCACCTACTCTGGCTGAAGGCGTAACGTTTCGAGAAAAGCTCACAACTTTACGCCGTGTCGCGTAATAGTCTGCCAGTATTGGCGCTTGTGCATGGCGCGTTCCATAGACGAGCTTTTGCAGGACAGAGTAAACTCGAATACGACTGTCTCGCCGCCCACTCTCAAGCCGACAGTGGCTTCGTTGGTCAAATGCCGACACAAAGTGTCCAGGTTGTTGTCGTGGTGCGGCGTGTGGGGGCCGTGGCGCTCTATGGCGGAAATGTGCGCTCTATCAAGATATAGCAACAATCACTTATGGTTAATATTGAGCTCGTTTTAGGTAGCTTATTCATCATCAGATGGACGCTCGTTCAGGTCTACGCCACAGTTTTCCAATCAATCTTGAGTCAGCATATCATTCATTAGTGTGCTGGCTAAACTTAGTTGATCGATTTTCTCTAACAACATCGGTGAGCAGCCTATCTGTGATAAACTATTTACACTTAAAGAGGAGGCACAATAGAGAATGTCCGTAGTCGTAGAGCAGTGGTTGGTAGCTTGAATAGTCGACTAAATAATGCAACATGAAATACAACTCGCAATCACCCACACACACACACACAGGAGACAACCAGTTGTTAAAACCCCTCCTGCTAATACGACTACTCGTACTACTGCTATTACTACGGAAACAATGGCATTAAGATCGATTCATGTACTAGGAGCAGCTGCAAAGGTTACAAAAACGGGGGGTAAAAACAACGTTAAGAACCACGTTAGTAAACAACAGTGAATAATAGTAGCAACGTAGCCAGTAACAGCGGTACGGCTACAGTAAGAAAACAACGATAATGGCAACAGCAGCAGCAACAACAACGACAACAACAACTGCAACAACATCGACAACAACAACAACAACTACTGCAACAACAACAGCACCATGCAATGACAGCACGTAACGTAGCACGACCTGCAGCGACAGAGCGTCAACGACAACGCATGTAAGGTAGCAACAGCCAATGACGACAGCAATGACGTCTGTCACGGTTTTCGTTGCTACTGGTGGTGGTGGTGGAGCAACAACAACAACAACAACAACAGCAACAACAACAACAACAACAACAACAACAACAACAACAACAACAACAACAACAGCAGCAACAACAACAACAACAACAACACCAACAACAACAGAAATAGCAGCAGCAGCAACAACTCCAACAACAACAGCAACAACACCAACAACAACAGCAACAGCAGCAGCAGCGGCAGCAACAACAACAACAACACCACCAACAACAACAGCAATAGCAGCAGCAGCAACAACACCAACAACAACAACAGCAGCAACAAAGGTCTGCCGCTATGTTTACGGCCGCCGGCGGTGTCCTTATTCTGCGTCCACCGAACACCGTGATCAGGCCGATGGATCTGCTGCTGCTGCTGGCCCGACGACAACGACGACCAGCCGATTCATCGGCCACCCACCCACCCACCCGCCTGTCTGTCTGCCTATCTGCCTATCCGCCCCGCCGTTCACTTGCTCGCTCGTTCGCTCGATCGGTCGGTCGATACACACAGCTAGATAGATTTATATATGGAGATAGGTAGGTGGAAGAGGGCGGGGGGCGGATGTGGGGAAGATCGTACAGGGATCGCACATTAGCCGATTGTCTCTCAAGGCAGTAGTAGTAAAACAACGGGCGCTCGTTGTCGTCGTTGTTGTTGTTGTCGTCGTCGGCTGCGGCGGCAGCGGCTGGCTTCCAGGCTTGCTTGCTGGCTTGCTGACGGACTGGCTTGCACGAGGCAACGAGGCCGATTGCGAGGAACTATCACTAGTATCACTAGGCGGGGCTGCGGGACTGCGGGGTGGTCGAAGACCATCTGGACGACTTGGTGACCTGCCGAAACGTCCTTCGATCTGTCGTCAGTCAGTCACTCAGTCTAGCAGCTGCAGCTGTAGCGACAGCAACAACAGCAATAGCAGCAACAAGAATAACGGCAATAGCAGCAACAACAACAACAGAAGCAGCAGAAACAACAACAGCGGCAGCAGCAAAAACAAGAACAACAACAAGAAAAATAAGAACAACAACAAGAAAAACAACAACAACAACAACAACAACAACAGCAGAAACAACAACATTAACAACAACAACAGCAGCAGCAGCACTGGCGGTGGCCAGCAGTTGGTGCCAATAACACTGCCTCCCACGGGAAAACAACAAACAGAAGGGCCAAGGAAATAGCCTCCTCCCCCTCCCCCCCCAAAAAAAGGAGTCTTCCTGTTCACCCACTGGTGATGTGGTGGATAGCAGGGGGATACGCACTAGACTGACTACGAGTTGTTGGCCTGGTGAAGGAAAAGTCGGCGGGTTGACGGGCGCCACTAGGTCGTCTCGGCATTCGGCAAGTCGATTTGCCGATCTTAGTGAGAGCGGACAGTGGTGTCCCCAAGTGGCGACGACAATTGGCCACACACATATATATATATATATACGGTTCACTAGATACAACTCTGCAAAAGGGCCACTCATTTCTACTTGTGCACTATATTGGCTATATATGTACAGTTCGGGACAAACAAATCACATTATATATATATATATATATAAGGCGATTTGCGAAATACCTATCACATTTGACTTTAGTATTCACAATTGTAGTCACGCCTTAATCAAAATTACTCTACCGTAAATAAACAATGTTTTTGCTTTGAAACTTTAATAGAATAGTTCGATAGAATTTCTGTTTTTTACTGTTTGAAATACTTAAACAGGATATGTCAAAAACTAGCTATATTGCAATGTTCGTTCTTTAAACAGTTTAATTGTTTATTTGTCACCGAAAAATAAACCGTTTGTATTATTTCTAGATGTCCCAGTTGTGCCCGGCATAGATCCAGTTTCAACTCATCAATGATTTGTCATGTGATTATATTTCACTCATCGCGTCCATGAGCATCCATGAGCTCCGGAAGGGTGCTGTAGCTGAAGTTCAGTCGTTTCAGCTTATCCCAGACATATGCAATAGGATGCATGTCAGAAAAACATGCTAGCCGCTCTATTAGGCTAATGTCAGCTTAGGATTACCTGGCGAGGAACCCCCAAAGAAGTGCAGCAATGCGCGACCTGGTATTGTCGAGCATAAAGATAAAGTCATCACCAAGCTAGTCTCATACGGAACAAGAACGCCCTGCGTACGGTTCAACTTTTGTGATCTCGCGCAGATAGGCATCGTGCTTGTCGGTAGGCTGTAGACAATTGTGGGCGAAAGGACAGCGGGCCTGTGGGGTCCAATATATTCATGCTATGAAGTCTTCGCCTCACGATGCGTGCACTAAAGACAACTCAGAGAGTACACCGGTACTGTTAGATTAGATGAACAGCAGTTAGTCGGCGAGTTGGCAACATATTAGACAAAAAAACGGACGTCCTGATTAATTAAGGCTCGAGCCTTAACCGAACCTGCGCTCGGATGAAAGCTGCGCGTGGGTTGATCCCGTTGGTAGACTCTGCCAACGATGGATTAGTTCATATCTAGTTGACGAGGTACAGAACGTGGACTATATGTTCCAGCAAAGCAATGATCTGGACGGCTCTCTGTGGCGTGGTTCTTCAGTTCTCTCAACTCTCTGCTGGCTCTTTCACTAAACAATGTCACGGCTAACTGAGAGAAAGCATTCGACTACATACTTCTCTGTGTGTTTGATATGAGACAGGAGATCACAAAAGAGACACCTGCGAATAAAGCGAAAGTGGCTAGGCCGATATCCATGCATTTTTCCAGTACATTGATTTGTAGCGTTCAATGTGCCTAGTGTCTAGCTTAAAGCTGAGATTATTAATTTCTAAATGGGGTAGTCGTTTTAAATATGGCTCTCTGAGTGCTAGATATGCCTAAAGAAAAATGGGATGTGTAATGGCCCTTTTTTGGCCCGGAGTACATATATAACAAGTATTCGCTATCACTCGTAAGATTTCGTCGGCTGTCAAGATTCGATATTCAATTTCAACGGCAGCGACCCTGGCGACACAGGCGGCCTCAAGTCTTTTGTGACGCGTTCTGTAATTCGAGCAATGGGATGAG
The DNA here is from genome assembly GCA_003439945.1 of Dermanyssus gallinae. Classification (NCBI taxonomy): domain Eukaryota; kingdom Metazoa; phylum Arthropoda; class Arachnida; order Mesostigmata; family Dermanyssidae; genus Dermanyssus; species Dermanyssus gallinae. The sequence goes on along the minus strand of QVRM01002626.1, from coordinate 98,341 downwards.
TTTTTGTGCTCGTCGTGCACGCTCTGTCCGAGAGTCTGCGAGAGCGAATGGAGCCCGTCGTTCGGTTGGCCCGGCCGACGGTAGCCGGAGCGAGCGGCAGAACCCTTGACGGGGGGCCACCACCGCTGAATGTGATTAATTACAGAGCGTGCAGAGTAATAATAAGGGATTGCCTTCTGCAATAGCAGCAGTTGCAAGCGTTGGTCGCTGCTTGCTGCCTGGTCGCAGAAGCAGCAGCAGCAGCAGCAGGAGCAGCTGTTGGTGGTCTCTGTCAAACGGCGTCTGTCCACGACCTGGTCGTAATACGAAGAACACACGCTAACCTACGGAGGAAAGAAGACACTGGGAAAGCGAGGCTGGGTGATGAGAAGCAGAAGATAGCGCAGGGGAGGGGGATAGGGAGAGAGAGGGAGCGCGAAAGGGGAGAGAGAGAGTGGTGAGCAGAGAGAGATGGCAAATATATAGACAGAGGAGAGAAGAGAGAAACGCGAGAGGGCGAACCCCAAGGCTGCTGGTTTTCGTTAGCGATTGCTGTCTCGTTGCCTTATCTAGGTTATTACTATTCGGAACCTCTGTAGGCCTGCTGCTGCGGCTGCTGTTGCCGTCTCTACAGTGCTACTAGGGCCGCCGCTACCCCATTGCCGCCGCTGCCGTTGTCGTCGTCGTCGTCGTTGTCGTTGTTGTTGTCGTTGTTGTCATGGTTGTTATAAGTTGACCAGAGCCGTCACACGTCAGGCTAACGGGTGCTCGCTCGCTCGCCTATGCCTGATGTGGCGTCCTCTTTTAGACAACATTAGACAACATCGTCGGGTCTGCGTTGTTGTGGCCACCACCGCCAACGCCGCGTCGGCTATCAGCCGCTCACCCCACTCCCCCACACCCCGCCACCCCCCACCAGCCCAACATCACGTCTACCTACCACACGATACGTCATGGGACGTGGCGCATGGCGCGCCTGTGTGTCATGCGTTCAGACGGTCGTGCCGCCAAGACTATGGCCATTTGCATATACATCCATAGCGTAGGCACCCGTTTGGCAGCTGGTGGTGGTGGTGGCCGAGTCCGCCGACTCGCCTAGCGTCGTCTACTGCAGCCTCGTCGAGCAGCAGCAGCGACAGAGGCCTGGCAAGCTTTTGGCCAAGGCTTGCAACGCGATACGAAATTGCAGACTCAGGTTTCGTCGTCGACGGAGGAGGCGGCGGCGGCTAGAGACGGATGAGGCGGCCTTTTGAGGCTCGCGGTGGGGGGCGTGAGAGAAGAGGGGGGAAGGGTGTAGAGGGGCAGGGCAGATGAGCAAGAAAGATACAGGAGAGAAACAAGAGCGGCACGGCACAGGAGAAACGTCCGCTTCTCTCAGCCGCCCTCCTCTCATAACGACGTACGCATACAAACATACATACATACGCATACATACGGGCGTACATACATACGTGTGTACGACGCCCGTGGTGGCGGCCGACGGATAGAGCAGCATCGAATCTACTAGCTGCAGTCCGGCGCTGCCCCAAAAAGGCCGAAAGGTCGGAGGCGACGGGGCAAAAGGACGAAGGTCTTGCGTATACGGACCTCTATCTCTCTCGCCTTTGATTTCTCTCCTTCTCTCTCTATCCTTTCATCTCTCTCTATTCTTTCATCTCTCTCTGTCTCTTTCTCTCTTTCCCCTTTGCGTATCTCCCTGAGTACCCCATCCTGCCGTTGTTTCGATGCCCCTTTTGATTCTTCTCTCGCTCTTTGTCTTACTACTCTCCCTTACTCGTTCCGTGCACCCCCGACTCAGGCCTTCAGGCGAGCTCATCATTTCATTCCATACCCTGCCAGAGCTGCGACAGTTGCTGTTCGGGCCAGTACTGCGGCTGCTACCGTCGCCGCTAGCGCGTATTGATATTCAACAGGCCAGCCGTAGTAGCAGCAATGGCAGACTACAAGCTCAGGCCGCGGCATAGAAGGAGAACGCTACGGTGCCTGGGTGCGCTCCGTTGTTCCCGCCGCCTGGGGAATATCTTCGTCGGCGTTATCAGAACAAACCGACCGAGCGTCGGCATGTCCATTGGTCCGACCGTCCGATTCTCCAACTCCAAACCAAGACCTCGTGACCCCTGTTCTTCCCAGACCAAGCTGGCCCTAGCAAATGAGACAGCAACACGAGCTCCAAAGGCAAATTCATAGAAGCCCGGCAAATGTAAAGTCGGCGAATGAAAGGAAATAGAAGACGTAAAGGTATAATAATTCGACCCTCTGATCAGCCGACCCTTCTGTTGAGATATTGTGGCGACCTGCCGTACAAAGTACAATAAGCAAGCGCGCAAGGAGAAGAGAGAGAGAGAGAAAGAGACCGTTACCATGAAAGAAAGAAAATGATTGTAAACTCAAAAGTAACGTTGGTTAAAGCGGAACTACACTTCGAAACTGAGGTAGAGGCTAAATCGCAGAGGACACAACAGTTTCATTCGACTTCGGAAAGGGTAAATCATGGATTTCATACAAAATCAAAATGGATCCTCATATATAGTCATATTGGTGGGATTTGCGTTCTGCAGTATTGTGAATCGAGTAACGAATGCAAGTACATCATTTTTGCAATCAATTCTGCGATGTATAGTAAGAATGCGTTCGTTATATGAGTGCTTTAGAACGTCCATAAAGTGACCGCTAAATCATCTGTCCGGTCCACAATCTTGGAAGAAAAAAACGCACCGAAAGGCGATTTTATTCAAAGTCGAACGACATTGGAGGTATCTGACGAAATATGATGAGAACCAACGAATATGCAGCTCGATCGTATAGGCCGATCGTGATAGAGCGGGTATATTAGCACCCGACGCGCCGCGCAATAGGGTCGTTAGGCTAGAAGAAGCTGAGGAAATTGGTTACTTCCGGGATTTGGAACGTGGCGCACCAGCACCGCGGTGGCGCGGCATTACTCTCTTGCCCCCCTTCTTCATTCTACGTTGTGCCTTAGGTAAGTATTCACAGTAGTAGCAGTCTCTTCTTGGTGTTTTGCCTGAGGGAAGTAGAACTTTATTAGAGGCTTGTTATTGCCGTTGCTAGACTGCAAACACCGGCATCGCTGGCTATAGGAAAATATGTTTTAAACCGTCAGTTACTCAGAAGCTCTCATTAATCACACAGCTTTGCCGACGCGCGTGCGCCTATAGAGGGAGCAACGACTCAATTAAAACTGCTGTTCCACACCATCTTCCATCATCGCGTATACGTGGGCATAGACAAACATTCGCTCTATGAACGGCGGGAAAAGGAATCGGCACGATGAACTCAAACAGAAATTACCGTTTTTTTATTTTCCCTCTGTGCTGGGCGACCGGCGGACAGCGTGTTTAATGTAGCAACATTGTGCTGCCATTCCCGCGCATGACTATCGACAAGGTAAACACACGTGATTACGCCAATACGCCAGAGCAACGTAAATGATTTAACCCCAATGTAGCACCGATGATTCAAACGTATACATGTTTGAATGTATAAGTTTGAATAGTATGAATTGCTGAACAGACAATTCAGCGGCATTTTACTCAAACCACCGATAGTATGATTTGAATAGCGCCATAATGTTAAGCGCGACCTGTAATAGGATTTAAATAGGCGCCATTGCCAGAAAATGTTTGCGATAAAGCAAGACTACAAGTCATGGGTAATTTCCGCGCATTAGCTAAAATAAAATGGTAACTGTGGAGTGAAGCGCAATCTGGAAAATTGTAGTGCTTTATCGTCAGGGCACCGCTGCACAACGCGTTCCCTAGCACTTTTTATAGCACTGACACACAATTGTTTATCTTGTATGCTTACTGAAGTTGATGCGGATGTAGGCTACCCCAGTATTTCCAATTTACTTCGTTTTCTTGATAAATATAGTTGAATGCGTCAATGAGGTGCACCCTGCCAACGGCGTAATAGTCGCATAATATACACAGTTGTTCCGCAAAGCCCGTATACGGTTTTTTCATGTCAAGGCCGATTTTTCATCCAATCTGGCATTGGCGTGTCTAAATTGGGAACCATGAAATAAAAATTTAATTTAAAAAATTTCAATATTTTCACATGCGTTCTGGCACAAACGCGAGTCGAACTAAGTTATCCGACAAGCCAATGCAGTATTGCCAGATGCAGGCCTAACACCAAAGCTCCAACGCTTTTTTTTGTTGTTGACAGGGTTAAGAACTTGTCCTATATTAACGGACAAAAACGTCTCCTACACACAGTGCTTCTAGCCCGCTAGCGCCAAGCTTTCACCACTCGATTGACGACGTCATCACGTCCGAGAGACAGAAAGTTTCGCTTTCGGTTTTCGAGCTTTCATGAGCCGGTTCACCAAGTACTTCTACCTTTGGTAGAGGTTCTTGGTGAACCCCCAGGCCCAGTGGTCTCCCAAGCTACACCTGGCCGACAAACGTTAGCGTTAGTGGACATAGCTACGTATCTATAGAGTTGTATGTTCGAGATTCGACGTAAGCGACTGCGTCGGCCTCAGCGGAGCAACTGACCGGCAAACGAAGAGCGCAGAGATTGAGAGGCGGCGGCGGCGGCCGGACCGGGCCGCACAAATGCTATATCTGCTAGCGCCTGCGACAAACCAAAGCAACAGAAGTAGCAACGGTAAAAGTGGGAGCGGGTGGGTCGAAGTCGTCGCACCACTAGTTTGGTTACGGTAGTAGTAGCGGCAGCAGCAGCAGCGTAGGCGTTGGGCCTCGAAGCCTAAGCAATGTTGACATGAATGCTATGGTCGTTGCCCTCGATCCCTCGGAAGGAGGCGGCCCGGAGGCGAAGTGGGAAACTGCTCTGCTCTGTTCTGGTCACTCTCCAGGGGAGGCGGGGCTCGGGGGTGGTCTTCTGCTTCTATCTACTCATAAAAGCTTCAGCGACGATACGATCGGCCACGAGAAGCACTAAGCCATAAGACTGACGGCAGGAAGTAAGCCGCATCACAAGCCCATGAAGACAGACTTCATTGGCCTCCGCGCTACGCTAGCTTAGAGGAACAACACAACATAGAGGACGTTGGACAGACAGATCGGTTCTCATATCCTGTCGCGTCGAGGCGACGGGTGTCGGACGGCCCCTTATTACAGTCGCTGCCGCTGTATTGTGTGAGCTGTCTCGTCATCCCCCCCAGACGGTCAACGGTCTCTATCTATCTATCTTAGTTCATGCTAGCGATGAAAACCACGTTCACGCTCATTACCCTGTAGTCTGTGCAGGCAAAAACCGGGAGGTGTCAGATCAGATTTTTATCATCGCCCACCGGCAGCACACCAAAGCGTATTGCGTTTGGACGCACGCCGCTCGTAGCCTCGGCATAGCTATCTAATCTATGTGTTTCGACACGAATATCACGAAACACGCCGTGAGTGAGCTTGTATCTCCCGTAGGTCGTGCCGAAGTTTGGAGCTAACGTTGCGGTTCAACACAAGTTCCATCGTCACCGTTATTAAAGAACAGCGACAAGGTGTCCCCATCTACCCAGTGAGCTCTCCTCTCGATAATTAGCGTGTATGAATAAAGGCATAGAGTTTGTTCTGCTATGCAACGGTTTACAATATTGCTTGCAGCACAAATAACCTAACATTTATTTTTGACGATCACAAGACTCTGCTCAATCCATGCATTGTTGAATAAATTGTCCTAGTAATAATGTACAGATTGTGAATAAGCATTGCATTATACCACCGTAAGTCGAGTGTTATAACGTAGACCTTATGGTAGCCGCGTAGCCAACAGAAAAGCAATGGCTTTTTGCCACTTAAGCATTTTGACTCAATATATTACGGTGTCGTACGCATAGCTTGTGGCAAGTTATGCAATGTTAAAATAGCTTCATTAAGCCGGTTATATTCTGTGCATCTAGTCGCCATAAGCAATTGATTGCTGTCCCGATAATACAACGGCTAGGTTAAAAATAAATTGAGAATGTATCACAGTCGCGTGCACAAGGCATGCTACTGAATTATACGCTATTTTAGGCAAAGGCGTCGGACCAGTTAAAAAACAACAGGTCATCAGTAACACTAAAGAGATCCTGTATGCGTATATGAACAACCAATCGACAACGAAGGGTCCATTGCCATGGTCGCTGAGGTAAAAGAGTGAATGACCCATAGAGCGGCAAGTAAACGCAAATAATTCTTCCCTGCGAAATCCCTGGCCTATTTTTTTTTATATAAGTCAGATATGGAGCCATTCCGATTTTAGCATAGAATTGCATTCCGCCGCACGCGTAGCTACGGCCAGCCGTCACAGAAATCTCACGACTCGGTTAGACCGTGTTGGAACCATTGTTTCTGGCTCAAAATGAGCGGTGTTTCAAAATTTTGCACGCGGGACAGTGTGGTGAAGATGGTCTGCAACCACGATGTCTCACGACTCGTGGGGTCGAGCCCGACACGATACGTCACGATTAGTGTTGAACGGATGCCATTGTTCCTGCGTTGTGTAAGTTAGTAATGCTCTATAAGTGTGTGTATCTACTAGTGCAGTCTCACAGCCTACGAATAACGCCCGCGATATCGTATCGAGCACGTTGAAACACCGGAGAAGCGGCGCAAGCGCACATCTAGACACTGTCTGCCCGGGGTCGCGTTGTCTGGTCCGAACGTCTATCGCCCTATGCCGTAGGCTTGCAGAGCGCTGAACACGTTCTCAGTGCATTTGTTGGCTTCTTTATTGACGCGGCTTCAGTTAACTAGCGAGAGGAACAAGAGGCGATCTTCACGTCTTTACTCGTCCAGACGTGATTCGCCGACCTGACGCCTCCTCTATTGGCCCCGGATACAGCAGGCGAGCTAGATCGGCTTACGATGAACTGAAAAATTCGGAACTGTTCATATTTGGCGGCGTCGGTGAGGCCGAACGAACGCCGTCGTCGTCAACGTCTTCGTCCACGAGCGGTGTGGAAAGGCAAAGCCAAGACGCGGAACGGAGTTGAAGCAGACGAGGACAACGATGAGGACGAGGGCGACTGGTCGGGTGCGACCCCGCGAGCGGAGGAAGCGGAGCGCCAATATCTAGAAAGACATTACTAGCTGGTTGGGCGAATGAACCCAGGCGGTAACGACGACAACCATGACGACAACAACGGCCTCTGGCCGCTGTGATGGTGGTGATTCTGAGAGAGTGGTAGTGGGCATAGTGGTAGTCGGAATGAGGGTAGTGGAAATTGGGATGAGTGTACTGGTAGTCTGGGTGGGGGTGCTGGAGGTACTGGTGTTGCTAATGGTGACGACGACCGGGAAGAAGACACAACGAGAAAGAGAGAGAGAGAGAGAGATACAGAGAGATGGGAGAGAGAGAGAGAGAATGATAGGCAAACTTCGACGAATGGACGAGAACCGACTCGAGAGCCGCTTCTTGCTGAAGAAAAAGATGAGAAACCGGCCGAAATGCGACTGCGCGACGGCTGCGAGGCGCGAACTATGCATGCGCGAAGGGAAACCTCGGCTTAAAGCTAAAGAAGCTCGTGAAGTCAGAGGCCGCAATAGCGGCCCAAGTCCAACAATACGGACGGCAAGATGAGGAGCTCTTCGTGGCACTCTCACACTACTTGCACGTGTAAGTAGTGCCGTGGCCGTGGACGACGCCTCTACCACAACTACACCCCGTTAGCTGAGACCCGTCGTTGTCTAACCGCTTTTGTTCCAGTCGAGCCCTTTTCCATACGACCCCTCAATCGTTCGTTCGTCCGACCGACCAACCAACCAACCGACACCCCCTTGCTTTCGCTGCATACTGTAGAAGAATCGTCGTTGACAACAACGGCAGCGAATGGGGCAGAAAACCCCTTTTCGATATTCGATCCGTCGTTGTCATCGTCGTTTGCTCTTCTCCTACCCCTCCACCTCCTTGTTCTCTTGGCGCCCAGGCCCGGCCCTGTCTGTCAGTTTCGCGCGACGATTGTGCCACATTGTTCATCGTGGTGGCCGTAATAGCAGCAGTAGTAGTTGTAGTAGTAGTAGTTGTAGTAAGAATAGTGGTCGTAGTTGTAGCAGCACGAGTACTAGGGTGTGGTAGTTGTAGTAGAGCGTAGTGAGTGTTGTGCTGCCGGTAACAACAATGACGGTGTACCGCCGTGAGGGAATCAGTCGCCATGGGCCTCGAGTCCCCCTAGTGTCCTTCTCGTCGTCGTCGTTGTCATCATCTGCCTGTCGTTGTGTCTGTCTGTATGTCTTCTCGTTTACACGAATGCAGGAGCGTGCCTAGTTTTCTGCGCTCGCAGCCACTACAGCAGCAGCAGCTAGATGACGCGGCCGACGGAGCTACTGCTACGGTGGATTGGCCCAGCAGAGACGAACAGCAGACGAACAGTGGTGTGGACCAGAAACTAACACGGCAGCGTGCAGCAAGAAAAAACAGAGTGTGCAGCAGAAGGTTCAAGGAGCTGCTGTGGGAGAAGCCAGTGTGCCGCAGCAGAAAAACAGTGTGCCGCAGCAAAAAAACCATGGGAGCATGCAATGAAGCGGCGGCGACGACGGCAAGCCTTCGCCAGATGCGCAGAAGCGATGAAGCCAGCAGCAGCAGCAACGTGAATGGAGGAGGAGAACACAGATAGGCGCCGGCAACGAAGGACGTATGTATATATATATATATATATGTGTATGGTGGGCAAAAATCTTAGTCGAAGTGAGGGACTCCCCCTGCCTCGCTATCCCTGGCTGCCATCCACAAACGAAGCTCTACTTACTCAGTCAGTCAGTCACTCACGACAGACAGACAAACCGACAGACTCAAAACAGAAAAACGACAACGCAACGTCGAACAAACGAACAAGAAAGATGCGGGTGGAGCGGGACCGCGCCCAGTCACCACTGAGTCGGTCGGAACGAAAGGCATCAGCAGCGACAGCGGCCATACACCCACACCTACAGGCACGCCTAGGGGGAGGGCGGGGGGTTCGTTCACTTTAGCGTACGTCCCCTCGGAACATGGAGGCGCACTGCGGTTTTCCTGCCGCCGACATTGAGGCCGTCGTTGTCATTTCCTCCTTTGTCTTCCTCTTCTTCTGTTGTGCTCAATGAAAGCCAAATATAGAGCTTGGCAGAGAGAGAGAGAGAGAGAGAGGAAGAGAAAGAAAAGTCTAGCGGGGGTGGAAAGGAGAGAGGGAGTGAGCCGGAAAGAATGGCGACATGTGCGACACCGCTGCCGCCATCATCCCCCCCCCCCCCAACCCCAACACTACCCCACCTCTATCACCACCCCCTCCACCACACACTAGCAAAGTCAGACCCTTTTGCCTTGGTGCGTGGCAATAAGCTTCTGTAGTATTAAATTAGCGCAGCTGGGGTGTTGTCTTCTGTCGGCGGTGGTGGTGGTGGTAAGTCTTTTCGCAGCTGTGTACAGCTGGGCGTGCGCCTCGTACGGGCTCTGGCCGTTTGAGCGTGCTTAGAGCACCAGCGGTGATTTGTGACTTTGTTCACTGCGTCATACGCCTACTGCGCCATGTCAGTGCCGTGTGAGCACTTTACAACATTGTCAACAAACAACAGTACTGCGTATGGGTAAAATACTATATACAAACGTTACATTACAGGAATACGGTGAAATCTATTGATTCCCGGCCCATATTCCTGTCCACCGTTCTATTCACCTTCCACTTAGCATTCCCCTGAATACTACTGCACTTCACGTTCGTGTCTGTTTGTTTGGTAACGTTCTGTTCTCTATACACTATGTATACAAGCTCGGTCGACTTGTAGTGGTCGTTTGTTTCTGTATCCGGTCCACTTTGGTTTGAAGTGGCATTCATGCTTATCGGTAAGTGGTATCCGCTCGAGAGAGCGAGAGAGACAGATCATCGACAACGAGAGCAACGACAGTAACAACAACAGCCGCAGCAGCAAGAAAAAGAGGACAAGGCAAAGACGGCGACAAAACGCTTTTGCCCTTTCCACACTTTTCCGCACTACGATTTGCCTCCAAAACCTTTACGAAGAATAGCCTTCATATTTCAGGCAGGCGAAGGCTGTCGTCAATCATGCTGTATCAATCCACTCTCTATCGCATGCGATCGCCTATTGCCACGCAGGATCTGTGTCTCAGCTTCAATTTAGCATAACAACGCTGCACACCTGGGAGCAGCATTTCACCCCTGTATATATATATAGTCTGTTTTTTTGGTAAACTGTATGTATATATTTCTTTACTTCTTGTTTACTTTTTATTACATTTATGTTTTCACGTTGCCTATTTTTTTTGGAGAACCTACACGTTGTAAAATGCAGCTCCTTAGATACAAAGCACATTCTCAAACTTTGTTTCAGTTTCAAAAACAGACTAAGTATATATATATATATATATATATATAATAGGAAAATTTAAAAGCCAATGCTGACACACGGTTTTCAGAGTTCACCCATTTTGTTTTACGGCGCGGCATGCGTGGTTACTACTTCTACTACTAGTATTTCTGCTATTATTTACATGGGTTCGTGGAGATTTCTATCGGCGCGGTCGATTCACGAGAATCACCACCACCACCGCCGCCTGCAAGGAAAGCATGCCAACGCAACGTAACCATAGTCAGCGTGGCCACGCACTACTCGGCAGGCAATAGCACAATGTAGGACGCGGGCGCACTGCCTGAAAACGTTATTTTTCTCTCTTTCTCTCTCTCTCTCCCTCTCTCTCTCTCTCTCATACCGCCTATTTCTCTGTCCGTGCAACCTTAAAGCAACGAGCCGCATAGCAGGCGTTTCGGTCCGAACTTTCCGAGTCATTGCACCTTAACAATTCGCTCAATCCAACCAACAGTCCTTGTGCTCGCGCGCTGGCAGCGGCCAGCACCGGCCGCAGTCCCGCAGAAATAGAAGTCGTGCTTCCGGTAGTCCGCTGGTAGCGGTAGTAATAGTAGTTGTAGTAATAGTAGTTGTAGTAGTTGTAGTAATAGTTGGTGCAGTAGCAGAGCGCCAATGCAGGCGGGCAGCCGCGTTACACCCATGAGGCATGAGCATGGCCAATTCCTCGGAGATTTATAATTTTTCATTTAAACATCTGCACCTCCCTCTTCCACCCCTCACCAACCCCTGCCGCCCGCGCCCCCGCCCGCGCCCCCCCCCCCCGCGCGGCCCTTCTCGCAGTGTTCCTCTCGTCTCATGCATGGTCCTTAGGGGCTGTCCAGAAGCAGCAATAGAGATCCGGCGGCGTCTCCAAGCGTTTTTTTTTTTGGTGGGCCAAAAATATGGACATCCGGCGAATGAAGACGTTTGTCCTCGGCCCTGTTGGGCCCGTCCCTATCAGCCTGCACCAGTTTGGATAGCTGGCATGCGGAACGATGGCGAGCGACAGCGGAGAGCGCGCCCGGCGGTCGTCGACGTCGCGAACGTCTGAGTGCGCCGGTTAGTGCCGCGTCTTATAATAGGAAAATATGTGCGATCCTTCAAAAATGGAAAGAAGAAGTCGAAGAACAAGCAGCAGCAGCAGTAGCAGCAGCAGCAGGGTCTCCAGCTGCTCCTAGAAAAGGCGTGCGCGGTCTTCCCAGGCCGTCCCGCACGTCGAGGATACCGAGGAAAGCCAAAACACTGGTGGACCGCGGCACTGGGACAACTACGGCGGAAATGCCTAAAAGCGCGACGGTGGCTCACCCGCGCCAGACGATCGTCACACGACGGGGAGGCCGCCAGACGCTTTAGAGCCGTATACAAGAACTTGCGGGCCCTCCTGCGCAGGGAAATCTTCAGGAGCAAGGAACGCTCCTGGAGGGCTTTCCTGGAGGAGCTGGAGGACGACCCCTGGGGGCGCCCATACAAAATGATCAGGGGGCTCCCCCCTTACAAGCGCAGGGTAGAAATATCTCCGGAAGATGCGCGGGTGGCGATCGAGGCGCTCTTTCCTCAACACCCACCCTTCGACCGCGCCCCCTACCTAGAGGCTTCAGGGGAGGAGGAAGAGGATACCCCGGAGGTCACGCTCCAAGAGGTGCTGGACGCTGCGGCACGCCTCAAACAGGGAAAGGCACCGGGCCCAGATGGTGTCCCGGTCTCCGCGGTCACAACACTGATGAAAGAATTTCCAGAAGCGGTGGCGTCAGCGGCGACCGGGATGCTCCGGTCGGGCTCGTTTCCCAGCGCATGGAGGGCCGCAAGCTTGGTCCTCATACCCAAAGGCCCCAGCTCTTACCGCCCTATTTGCCTACTCGGCTCCCTGGCCAAAGCTTTCGAGTCTATCGTGGAGGCACGCCTGCGGGACTTCGCGGAGGAGAACGACCTGCTGTCAGAGGCCCAGCATGGGTTCCGCAAAGGCCACTCGACAATCGGCGCCATAAAGCAGATCCAGACGCAGGCCGAACTCCTCCACGAATCCCCGCCAAGAAGACGGGACCTCTACCTCGCTATTTTACTAGACGTACGAAACGCTTTTAACAGCCTACCCTGGAGAGTCATCCTGGAGACTCTTCACAGGAAGAACGCTCCCTTTTACCTACGGCGCATTATATCGAACTACCTAAAGGACCGGACAGTACAGTCCCACGGAATCGTTTTTAACATGACTGCAGGGGTGCCACAGGGCTCCATACTTGGCCCCCTGCTATGGAACATAGCGTACGACGACGTGCTGCGACTAAGGGACCTGCCCCCCGGGGTCAGCCTCCTAGCCTATGCCGACGACCTCGTCCTTACCGTCCAGGCCCGGACACCGGACCTGCTGCAAAGCCGTGCGAACGAAGCACTTGAAGACGTCGCCCGCTGGATGCAAGCGGCGGGACTCGCCCTCGCCCCCGCCAAGAGCGAGGCAATACTTTTGGTAGGACGGAGAAACTGTCCTGCCATTCACCTTCGCCTAGAAGACCAAGAGATTGTGCTTGTTGACAAGGTCAGGTACCTCGGGGTCACCCTAGACAGGGGTCTCCGCGGCACTGAACACGTGCGGCGGGCGACGGAGAAGGCAACCAAGACAGCAAACAACGTCGCACGGCTTATGCCTAATAATCATGGACCACGACAAACCCAGCGGCGAATAATCATGTCCGTGGCCGAGTCAGTCGCCCTATACGGAGCTCCGGCCTGGCCGACCGACACTCTGAAGTTTGCCGTCAACAGGACGCGCCTGCGTCGGGCCCAGAGGGTCGGAGCCCTCAGGGTGATCGCGGCGTACCGGACGGTAAGCGCAGCGGCGGCTTTCGTCCTTGCTGGAACGATTCCCTGGGATCTGAAAGCTGCCGAACGCCGCCGCTTATGGGGTAACCCCCAGCGCAAGAAGGACGAGGAGCGTCGGCATACTATCGACCTCTGGCAGGAAGAATGGGCCGGCCTACAAGAGGGTGCCCCTGGCACCAGTCTCCGCGCCGTTATACCCGACATCAAGGAATGGCTAAACCGCCCGGGGGGTGAACTCACCTTCTACACGACCCAGATCCTGACAGGGCATGGCGACTTCCAGTCCTACCTGTTCAGAATCGGGAAGGCTCCCAGTCCTAAATGCATCCACTGCGGCGACGGACCGGAAGACACTTCAGACCACACGGCACTGAAGTGTCCAGCATGGGCGGAGCAGCGCGTACCTCTACTGCTTCTAATGAACACACCGGATTTTAACCTACGCGACGTCTGCAAAAAAATGACGGAAACGCTTTTAAACTGGAACACCACAGCCGGAGTCTTCAGAGCCATTCTACAGAAGAAAACGAGCGCCAACTACCTACGGCGCCCCCCCCTCCCCGTGGCTCCCGGGGAACACACCCGCCAGGAGTAGAAGACTCGCCCCCCCTGACTGTTTGATGATATGCGCAACGCAGTTCCCAGTCAGTGTGGGGGACGGGGACATGACTGGTTTTTAGTGGGTTGGAGCCCCACACTACCGGCCCGCATCTGCAGGGAGCTCCCCTGCCGCGGTGCCCGCGTGTGCAACCGCATTTCCCAGTTAGTCCTCTATAAAAAAAAAAAAAAAAAAAAAAAAAAAAAAAAAAAAGTAGCAGCAGCAGCAGATGAGGCAAAATCCTTCAGGGATGTTCATCATTCTCTACTGGCCCCGGGGGGACCGCTAGCGGACTATAGGCAGGAAAAATCGCAATTCTTTATCCGTCCATTCTAGCTGCCTGCCAGAAAGAAGCTTTGCCTCGTCCGAGCCATGCCATGCCACCCAAGCAACTTGTATTTCTTTATATATATATATATATATATATATATATGCTGTAAGCCGAGCGGATCACGTTTGGTAAAACTCGCATCGTTGGAGATACGAGATAAACTGATCGATACGGGAATACCCTAAGCTGTCGACCGAAACAGCGCCAGTGCCCGTCGCCGCCGTTGGCGAGGGGATTCGTCTCGTGCAACTGAGCTTCTTTGTCGCTTGAACAAGGCCATCCGCTATCAACGCTATCGTCTGCCTCATCGACTCTTCACAGCTGATCACGCTTCGTATATGAAGCTTGTAATGGCTGCTTCGGACTAGCCAAAGTATTCGTCGAGTAACGTCGGTGCTCACTCAGATAAGCAGGGATGATGCTCTAAAATATCGCCCGTCTTCGAACCGTATAGCCGTACCGAACGCAAGCGGTCATCTAGACACCTAGGATGCCTTGCAATACATAATGCATTGATTCCACCAGGCAGGGAAGCGTATCTATGCCTCGTCTACGCATACGGACGGACGGTCGATCGGTTGTTAGTTCAAACAAAGACAGATTTATTGCGTCAGCTACCGACAAAGATAGGCGTAGAAATAAATCGCTACTAGGAAAAATCAGGGCCGTAAGTTGTTATGAGAGAGTGCCAAGAGAACTTAGGTAGTCATACTAACCTACTAATGCAAGTTCGCCTAAAAAAGGATTCGCCCAATTGTCATAGTTTTTCCTTTGGACATCCGCAAGGCAAACGCAAAATAAATAAAGCGAGATCCCTCCGGCCGCCGCTGCAGGTATACTACAAGTGCGACTAGTACATATTGGGGTTTTGGTGTGACAGCTTGATCGCGTTATATTATTGCTCCGCCCTGTACAGCGTTTATATGCATGACACGATGCCGAGTTTCGGAGGACGATCGACGGGTCGCACTCGTGGCAGATGGGGGGGGGGCAATGGCCGACAGTGATTATGACCTATCTGTGACAAGCTCGTCAGCGGGTTTTGGCAGCGTGCCGTGTCGACAATCGACTAAGTAAGGTGACACGCACCTGACGCACGGTCGCCAGCAGAGTCGAATGGGACGAATGTGTTGAAATGTTGAAATGGGCTTGGACAAGAAGATCCGCCTTTGTAATCTATTTCGCTTCCGACTCAGGAGGACCACGGTTGTCTGCTCAGCCGTCGTCGTCGTCGTCGATCGAACGCAGACAAGCCATTCGGTCAGCGGCAACATGGCTCACTTGCTCCCCGCTGGCCCCGCCACACCATGCGCTGATACAGAGGGCATGCTTGACACAAACCAGAACGCCCCTCGTCTGATCCTAGCGTCGGATCTGAGCGGCTCACTGCAGTGGCCTACATTCTTGAGATGGGCCACGACGTAGCCTCGGGCAGAGTTTCCGCTTGCATGACACTTAGCAATACCAACTACCCCGACACTGCCACGCCAACTAAACGCGATCGGGCTCTTCCCGTATATATATATATATATATATACATCTATGTAGCTCTTCTTTCTCGATATCCCCTTTTTAGGCTTATAATTATATATGTATTGTATATGTATGCAGCTTCTCTATCCATGCATATTTAGATTTATAGATAGAGAAATGAGATACGGTACATATGGGTTCGTGCAATTGTTTGGGCTTTACTTTTGCTACTTCTCTCTCTCTCTATCTCTCTCTCCCTTCCCGCCTCTTTCTCTCTTGCACCCGCAGAGTATAACGCGTCGAACGCGTTTGCATATTGAAACATTCTATTGTCAACACCAACGCGCCTGCCTGCGCTGACCTTTTGCAGTTTTCGGTCCAACAGGCGGATTGATCGCTTGTGGGGATCGTGTCGTTGGCACAGCAAGTTTTACTCGAGCTTAATATCACATAGATCGGCTGTTGGCCAATATCTAGCTGGCTACAGGCGTAGGTTGACTAAATTGCCCCGAAGGTATTCGAGAGGCGAGAAGTCACCCAGGGAGCGATCTCAGCGTGGGCGGTCTCAGCGTGGGCGTTCGAATGCCTGCCAGGCGACTTGCTGACATACGTGTAACAATAGCGTGCTAAAAATCAACCACGCTTACTTAGAGTCCGATATTACGCCTCACCAGTAGCGTATTCTATTGTTGCACGAGTTTGTTAGACTAATGAATGCTAGAATGAAATCGTTCGGCGCTCTTGCTCGAGAACACGCATGTGGCCAGCTGAACGCATGTGCAGCAAATATATATATATATATAAATATATATAGTAGCTGTTTATCTTAATCTTAGGGATCGAGAGAGGTTTTCGCTCCTGTGTTGCCACCGCTATTTCTACTGATGCCACCGCGGATTCCTGGACGTCGGCCTTGCTTATCCGTGTCATGGCCGGGTTCATGGACGACGGGAAAAGTTGGGGGTAAGGTAGTAGCGGAGATCGTCAATGTTCCTGATGCATGCGGCTAGCAGCTAACCACCAGCCACGCAAGGGCCACGAAAGGGGTCCTGGATCTTCGACTACTTTTCGTTGTTGTTGTTAGTGTTGTTGTTCTTTGTGCTGTTGTTGTTAGTGTTGTTGTTCTTTGTGTTGTTGTTGTTAGTGTTGTTGTTCTTTGTGCTGTTGTTGTTAGTGTTGTTGCTTTTTGTGTTGTTGTTGTTGTTGTTGTTGTTGTTGTTGTTGTTAGTGTTGTTGTTGTTGCAGCTGCTGCTGTTGTTGTTGCTGGCTCACTGGCTGGCTGCCTGCTTTTTCGCTTATTTTGTATAGAAAGTGCATTTGCCTAACAAGACCCCGACAGCAGCGTGCGCACTGTGCAAGCCGGGGCAAGCCGGCGGCCAGAGCAGCTGCAACTGCAGCCAGTCGACGGGGCCGTCGGCCCATGTCTTGACCGCCTCTGCCTGCGTGGGCGCCGCTCCCGCTATCGCTTCAAACAGCAACAGCCGCAGCAAAGCTGGGGACCCAGGACTAGAAGTAGTTGTAGTAGTAGTAGTAGTAACAGTAGTAGTAGTAGTAGGTAGGCCTCATATATAATTCATAGCCAACGAGCAGCAACACAGGCGGGTTGCTGCTGCGCTAATTGCTGCTGCTGCTATTTCGTCCCCTGCGTCTTCCACCGCTCGTCGTAGGAGTGGTGGTGGTGGTGGTAGAAGCTGTGCTGGCGAACGCCTTCTCCTTGCCTAAACAGATGGTTGGTTGCTGGTCAGTCGGGTTTCTGCTTGGTCTTCGTATCAGGGACATCAACGGCGCCGCCGCCGCCGCACCAGCAATGGAACTAACACTGTCCACGGTAGCAAGGCGTTCCCTGACGGGGTCTGCTTTTGCTCCTATTTCGGAGGTTTCTCCACTCCGCCACCCACTTCCCTCTGTCAGAGTTATGATATGTTTTTCTTCTTCTTCTTCTTCTTCTGCTTCTTATTCGTCTTATTCTTCTGCCTCTCATGCCACCTCGGCAGCATTGCAGCAATGAATGGTGAACTTTGGTGGTGCCAAATATGACGCCGGTTCTGCGCTAACAAACGGGTGGACATTGCTACGGTCGGAACAGGCTTTTCTATTTCAGCGTCGCCCTCGAGCGACACAACCATCTCAGATGGAGGGATTACAAAATAAACGCTTCCGTTCTCTTGCTTAGCAGTTGTTGTTGCCGTTGTTTTTTTTGCTTCTATTGCCATTACCATTATAACATTATTATTAACGTATCGTACACTAAAGCTTCTACACAGTTGGCATGCTTATATGCGTTTGGCAGCAGATGTTTCAGGACATGTTATGCAGAAACCCGCAGTAGTGCTGACGTTACCAGATTGTTCCTCTTATACGGGACACATTGTAATATATATATATATATATATATATATATATATATATATATATATATATATATATATTATTCTCCTTTTTGGCCATATCACGCTGTACCCGTTCTAATAATAATATTGGTGAACGAACGCCAACCAACCTTAGCTTATGCGGAAAATTCAAATTCGACGGGCGCGTCGGAATAATTTACAGTAGCGGCTATGACCTGATATATGTCGTGTGCGGACGACGTTACAACGCTCCTCCTTCGTCCTGTTCCTCGCTCACCAAACTAGAAGCATTGCTTGGTTGCGCTCGGGCAGTGTCCGCTGATGCTGCTGCTGCTGGGGAGCGGCGGGGGGAGTGTGGGGTCTTCTATCATCCCGCTCTAGCCTGTCTAGCCGTGTCCCCCCCCCCCCACATGTCTCCAATCGTCTGTAAGCGCCGTTGTGTCGCTGGGCTCGCTCTCACACGACGCCACCAAGAGTGTCTGTCATCACGGCGCTGGCAGCATCAGCGCCGGTCCCTTCTGATTGAAGTTGATTGCTTGCGCGCTTCTCGAGGCTTCTCTGGGAGCGTAGGCGGCTGGAGGCGGCTGGGACCCAGAAGCCCAATTTAGCGCCTTCGCCTTGCGCTTGAGGCACGAAGTCACATACCCTGCTCTAAAGCTTCCGTAGCAGCCCTTCTCTGCTGTGCCACTACCCCCACGATCCCCACGACCCCCACTCACCCCGCCTCCGGACCTTGCACCACAAGGGTTGCCACCAAACACATTGTGCAGCAGCGTACAGCCGATGGATGGCAACAAACCACGATCACCAAGCGCAACAACATGGCCCTGTCTGTAGGCCCTGTCCGTGGCGGCAGTGAAGCGTCGTTTAGTGCTGGCAGTTTTAACCGAGCCAGCGCAATTGTTGGTCAGGAGCTCGCTAAATGCTATATAGTGACAATCAATTTCTTCTATAAACTGTATGCGTGTGGAACCATGGAAACTGTGCTTTGTCTAAAATAGCATTTACAATTGTATAGAACAAGAACAGAAAAGGGGGCAGCACAGCCGCTTAGATTTTTCTTTCAATATTTCTTTATTTACGGCACACCGATCGAATGCAGACCTAGAAAGACATGTAGCCGCAGTGTTATTGGTGTTCGTTGTGCGTAAACGAAAATCTCAACTAATATTATGCAGCATTGGAGCCATTTTTTTCTAAGCGCCGTAACTTGATCCTCGTAAGCTACGAGCTAGGTCGTGCAGACAGCCGACTGGGATCCCGTTTTTGACCAAAACATCATTGCATCAAACATGATTGCGATTTCACTCAAATCTAGGCACGTCTGATGTGCTGCGTGCCGTGGATGCCCGCACATACGCAGTCTATCGGCTGCGTACGGACCCTCTTTGGAATACTGTCTCGTATGAAAACTATTCACATAACAGCGACAGCAATGGCAGCATTAGTAACAGTACAAGTAATACCGACAGCACCGGGTCGTGTCTATGGCAGGTGCCCGCCCGCCCGGTCTGCAGCTGGCCGAGCGAGCGCCGAGTAATGAATGCACCCCCCTGGCATTAACGAGGGGCCTACAACACATTTGGTTACCGTTGGCTGGGCAAGCCAGTAGAGGTTTGACGCGAAACGCGATGGGGGTGCCGCCGGAGAGAGTTGGGGGTAGCATAGCAGACGAACAGCAGCAAGACACTGCCTCCGGCAGTGGTATAGGGGTATAGGGGCTTATAGGTATAGGCATATAGGTATAGGGGCTTCGTCTGACGACGACCAGCAACCCCACAGCCGCCGCCGCCACCCCCACCCCCACGAACACCCCCACCACTACCACAGAATCATCACAATGATTATCCTGAACACCGTTGCCGCTAACGTCCGAAACGGCGACGGGGGTGGTCGGGGGGGGGGGCGTGGGAGGGTTAGCAGTAAGCGAATCTTTGTGCAATGTCGGTTGGGGTTGGCGTAATGTGGGCGGCGTGCAGGCGGGCGGGCTGGCGGGTGGGTAAATGGGTGGTTTTATTTGTGGCCGCAGGTACATTGCTTCTCTGGAAAGGCGGTAGACCGAATACTACTAGGTCGAGGGCGCTGTGAGTCGAGGGCCGCCCGTTGAGAAAGATCCGCCAACGGGCGGCAAAGAATGTTCGTCGTGCTTCTCACCGTTGCCGTCTGATTGATGACCGCAGCCAGCCCCTTGAGCGCATTTGCCGCAGAGGCTGAGCGAGCATCCGCCCACCCCGCTGCCGCTGCTGCAGCGCCGCTGTCGCAGCCGTGGTGGCTAGCGGTGATCGAGCCTTCACAGCAACGCCCCCCGCTCTACTGCTAGCCCACTTCGCCACCTACGGTGAACCCCCCCCCTAGCGGTGGCACTCTTAACTGGATCCAATTAAGTCCGATCCTTCGATCGACAACAAGTGTTCTCAGCAAAGGCGGACAGGCAGACAGGACAGGAGGCCGGGAGGTAGACACGGCGTTCTTCTTTCCAGCTGGCCTGGGTCCTGAATAGACAGATATCTACTACAGGCTGTCCGGAACCGAGAAGAAGGATGTCGTCGTCGTCGTTTTCCTCTTCGTGGGTCGCCATCAACGTCATCGTAGAGCGTCGTCACAACCGTTAACTTGACTCGAGCCCTTCGTCATTTTGTAGTTTGCTAGGAGTAATGTGGTCACGCCGCGCCTTGATGATGCCTGCTTCAGTTCTCTATTTCTCTCGCCCGCCCTCTAGCTTAATTTTCATTCTTCGACGGGCGTCGTTGCGTTAATGTCGTCGAAACTGTCACCCCAGAGACCACTCACCCGTCAACCAACGGTCGTGTGGCTGTGCCGTGGAGATGCTGAACAGCAGCAGAAACAGCAGCGGATCCGCGGCTTAGAGGCGAACGCAGGCTACCGGATCGAACTCAGCGAGGCGGCCATCCACCTGCCCACTGTTGCTAAAACACCAACAGCAAGATCTCAGCGGTCCTCACTTGGCTAAACGCCGGGAAAGTGAGGGCCTTAAAAGATCATAGACGACGGTGAAGTTTGTGCTTGCTATTATGATTGTGATTGCTCTTCGTGTTGATGTTTCGTTGCTGTTGTTGTCGTCGATGCTAGCGTCGTTGCTGTCTACGCTGTTGTTGTTAGAGGTGTTGGTGTTGTTGCTGTCGTTGCTGTTACTGCTTATGTAGTTGATCCTGTGGTTGTAGTTGTTGTTAAGGTGCCGGCTACTGGCGTCACTGTTTGCGTTGCTTCTGTTGTCATTGTCGCTGCGAATGATGGCTTCTGTCGAAACGCGTGCGGCCAGGCGGCCAGCACGCCCAGGTGGCCAGTGCTGGCCAACAGGCCAACATCGAACGTACGCCTTACCGAGGCGATCGCGTGAGCCGGTTGTTGACATTAACATTAGCGATGAGTCGTAGTACGGAACTCTAATGGAGTTGAGTGCAAAGGCGGCGACCGGAGCAGCAACAGCAGCAGCAGCAGCAGTATCAGCCGGGCCGGGCTATGCGGCGATCAAACAACGCGATCCACGCTTGTTTCGCCCATCTCGTTCTAGTAAGTGGTTCAGTTGGACACCTCCCGCCTTCGTTCGCAACTACCCCGGTACAGCTTCTCTTCCATCTAACACTGCCATCATTCTCTCTTCCTCAGCACCACTACAAACGCCTTCTCAACATCTCGGCAACGGCCGTAAGCGTCGAGCCACAAAACGCCTAACCTTTACGTTCTCCTGACGACGACCAACGTGCTGAGTGAGATAGAGGAAGAATATTTACGCTTCTCGTCCTATGCATACGCATAGCGTGTCTGAGACGACTATACTAGCCGACTATACTATATATATATATATATATATATATAAAGTAAAAGAGAAACGCAATGCCGCCTGTGTTTTTATGATATGCCGTGCGCCAGTCAATTTCCTCGTAAGGCAGGTGGGCAACACATCTGGGCCTGATGTTTTGAAAGGTGCCCACGTTGCCTTGCATATATAAACACACTACGTGTTCAGCAGACGGAAACGATATAATATGTCGCAACTTGAGGTTTAAAAAAAATATTGTTTTTTAAAAAAAAGAGGTCGACACGTGCCGTATCGAGGTTATAAAATCGAATTATAAGCGGTATCGGGGCCTTAAAGCCCAGTTTGGGACCCTCAGGTGAATGGTATAGCTCTCAAAGACATGCTATTGAAACGATCGCACTATTGCACGCGGAGGTTCACGATCGCGTAATATGCCCTTTGGGGCAAACTAGCAAGAATTGATCGCCTAGACCGTGCTCTTTAACGTTTTTGGACTTCTTGCTTTGACGTTCAAAGTTTATGTCAACAAACATACGACCACCCAAGCCTCAAAAGGGAGATTGGATGCTGTGTCATCGAGATCGATCCAGTCATAATTATGCCAAACTGTGATTAAACATTTGTTTTAAATGAACGCCGCCGCCGCGCCCGCCAAGCCGATGAGGGTATTTTTTATGTGTCGTCCCACATGATGAGTTGTTTGATTTTGCCCTTGTAGACACGAATGCGTTTTATTTATAGAACTTGGCTATGTGAGCATTTTGATTGAGTTGTTTGATTTTATTCGAATAGAACGAACGTGCTTAAAGATTGTTCTGGCGAAATGTTGTGTATTTCATTGTACCGGTATTCACCAAGTCTGTGTAGTCATCATATCACTGTTGTAGATCACCCACCTACTTCGGGAGAACCTCATATTGTGGCCGTGCGGATTCAACCTGGCGCCGCCAACACGCAAATTGACGGTAAAAATGGTTTCAGCCCAGCAACTGATCGAACTAATGGAACAGCAATGGGCTATGCGGCAGCGGCGGAAGTGTACGGCGCGGCGACTGTTACCGATCATCAGTGTCTCGAATAAAAGCTACGGGTACAACGCAGCTGATTGCCATAATGCTGAGAGACCAAAGCGCTGAGACCTGACATGCCATCTCTCGCTAATAGAACTTCCTCAGGTGGACGGAGTCCTGATCCTTCCGAGAAAGTCGATGGTTCGGATTGGTCTGTTTAAGCTTCGGGAAGTTTGCGGAAAGCCTAATACGGAGACAGAAACCTTGAGGGGCGTAAACCTTAAGTATTGCCGCTATAAGATATTCTCGGGGATAATGTTAAATAGGCTCAAGCACATCCTTGTAAATAAAAAGACGGCACCAAATGCATAACATTGGTTTAGAAGATCAAAGTCGATCCACATAGCCGTACACCAATTGCTGGCAGATACTTGGAAGACTCTACCCGACCCGTCATACGCAGCATTTATAGATCGCAACGTCACCTTTGATCTAGCACTAAAGAGTAAAAGTATAGAGATGCTAATTATGCATTGACAATTATATGGGAATTGTAGGAAGAGTGACGCAGACCACTGGAGTGGCCCAGGGCAACGGACTCATCCCGTCGCTTTTTTTGGTACCTGACCATGTGAGGCAGAGATCGCAAAATGACTTTAATATACGCAGCTGATTTGAAAAGACTAATTGATTATATCGATTAAATGAAGCTTAGCATTAACTGGCAAAAACAGTATCAATTAAGTTTCGATGATGTTGTCGATTGGCGAAAGCTGACGGTCTTTGGACTAAGGGTAGTGAATTTCAAAAATTGGTTTTCATATCTGGGCTCACTGTAGCGTCGAATAGTAAGAGCTTCCAAAACCATATATGGAAAACCAAGTGGGAAAAGCAATTCGAGCAGCAACAGCAAAAAACAACTTAAAAGGGGGAGTCCTTTATAACATGGCAAAGGAACAAAAGTCATTATGGGGTTATCCTAGGAAGCACAATAGCGCTTGAAGACTAAGAGGTGGGCGAGAAAATTAAAAGATGTTGACACAGAAATATACACTACGGTAGCGATGAGAATAACGGCCGGCTAGCGAGCAGCCGGATAGGAACAGACATCTAACGACGGGTTTGCAGCCCACGGATTTCATCACGTGTTATGCAACGAAAGAATTCCACGATTGGAATTCCACAATTCCACGAAGGGAAGTGTTTTCGGTGCGCGAGACGCTTAGGTCAGTGCGACCTATACTAAGCCGCAGCCAGCATATTCAGCAGTTCAGTCAATAGCTCATCTGGCAAGACGACAGAAGACTCAATAACCTAAAACAAACACTAGTTATGCCTATATATATATATATATATATATATATATATATATATATAATTACAGAGACGCGCGGAACAGGCACGGAACTAGACGTGGTCAGCAACAATTCAACTGAGCGACAGCACCAGCGTCGATGATGCTATGCTGACATCAGCTTGATGCCAACGCATCTCATTACTAGCGTTTCTGCCGGAAACATACGCCCCTGTGTAGCATTGCAGGACGGCTATCGGTGGTGGGCTAATAGCGGCCGAGCTACAATCATCAACATTTAAAGTACGTAGGAATCTAGTCAAGTTTTTAAAATGTAGTCATTATTGATGTCGAATCGACATAATACCTTGTGCTCGCCTTCCGCCCTAACAGTCAACGTCGTCGTCATTATGAGTAATGATACCAGCTAGTTGAGCGCACCCGGTGTAGTACAAAACACCCCACCGGCTTATGTCTTGTTACAGAAATAACCCTGGTTGCTTTGCGTGCTCTCTATGACTTTATCTATCTGTGTCCGTACTTTTCTAGTCTTCTAATTGGCCCTTGCCTACGTCGTATCTGCCTCTAAGAGATATGTTAACCTACATTGGACTGTTGAAAAATTGTTTAATCAAAACATAGCAAACGTTAGCCTGGGTGCTCTACCGCCCAAAGGTCTTGGTGAGCGTTTGGGAGAACTTTGAGATATAACCTGGAGGGAGAGAAAAAAAGAGTACAAAAAGTTACGCGCGGTTCACTACACTGCTCGTACGTAACGGTCGGCCACAGCTTGCTAAATGCTCAACAATCTGCCTATTGACTTTGAATCCTTGTTATCACTCCTTTTCGCTTTCTCTCTGTCTTTCGTTGTCCTGATTTCTTTCCTCCTTATTTCGAATGTATTTGCCCTCATGTTAACGAGGCAGCACAGTTACGAGCTATTGTTAAGAATACGACCGCACACCTGTGAGCCTGCGCCCTCAAGCCGGAAAGTAAACAGAGCGCAAGAGAGAAAGACAGATGAACTAGGCAGATAGGTGGAGGAGAATAGTGCCGGAACTCGAGAAGAAAACCAAGGAACAAGATTGGCACCACTGCACACTAGTGTGTGGCGGCAACCGATTAAATTTGTCCCGGCTTACGATAACAATCAGTCAGTCAGTGAGCTACTAGGTCGCCGTCTCAGTTCTCCGAGGCCGCCACTGGCGACGCGGGCGCGAGCACGGCCGCCCACATCTGTCACAGCTACAACGGCCTAGACCCCCGACAAAAGCAGGAACACATTGATAAGCTTGAATTGTTAGAACGAGGGGGGGGGGGCACAGAGTGTCGAAGCAGGCGACCGGCGCAAGAGCCTCGCAGCCGCTCTTCTCGTCGACCCCTCATGTACCCCTCTGGCGTCTCTCAGACTAGCCGAATAATTAGCTCCGATATTCGTATTCCCCGGGGGGCCGGAATAAGCAAGGTTGTCCCTTTAGTGTCATCCTTTGTCGTGAATGTAGTTGACTCTGCTACTTCGCTGCTTGCCGCGCCTACTCTTTAGGAGTAGGGGCGGCAAACAGCGTAGGCAGGTGTAGAAAGGTGCATCTGTAGGGGTGTGTAGTGAGTGAGTGAGTGAGCGAGCGAGCGTGCGTGCATGCGTTCTTTGGTGTTCTGGCCCGGCTCCCCCGGGGGAGCGAGTCGGCGGCACCCCGTATAGAGTGTCAGGGGGAATGGCGATGCACGACGACCCAAAACCCGGATTTAGTAGTGACACAACGAGAGGCCTATACGATGGACAATGCCTACGTGTATACGCAAAGAAGTCACATCCAAGTTGTTGCTGTTATTGTTGTTGTCGTCGTCTTCGGCGCTGACTTCTTCACGTCGTGTCGATCATGGCCTGGTGCGCCTGCTTGGCCTACTTAGGCACATGAATAAAAAGCTATGACGCTGAAGAAGTAGGCTGTACCATGCAGGCTGGGCCACTTCTGAGCTTTGAACTTATGTCCGATATACGAGCAGACAAACCTGCACGCATAGATAGATACACGCGGCTTTTAGGCGGCAGACAACAATGCTCTGACTCCCTATGCCCAACCGCAAGAGCCAGCCGCATCAGGATACGTACATACACTAATACGCACTAATACTACCTATAAGTTGTTCTTTGTTTTGCTTAAATTTAATATTTCATTGGCACGACGCCACTTCAGATTCCTTCAACTAACCATTCGGCGAGCATGCGGGCGCTTATCGTGCCGAACTCGCCGTTTGATCATTCCGACTGCGCCGTGTCTCCGGTACGTGGGTCTGCTTGTGTTCAGCATAGGCCGCCTTTGCGGCGTTATTGCTAACGTTGTGCAGTGTGTAGGCATAGGACGAGAGTTTAACATAAAAATAGCGTACTATATTTGACCCTATGAAAATCTTAAAGGTTCGATTATATGCAATTGTAGACTGAGTTCTGACTGAAATCTGAGCTAACTCTGGTGTTGCATTCTGGTTTTGTAGCCCATTAACGCCATCCGTAACGCCGCAAAACTTATGTCTCCTGATCTTATGATCGCCAATAGAGTGCACGAACGTACGTATGAACAAACAACAGAGCCGATGTATCTGCTTTAAATGCAATTTCCAATCTTGCCATCGAGCGTTTTGAAATGACACTATTATTGCGTCTAAAATCCATGTCGTTCTGTGGAACACGGTCTTTGAAACCCTTCTATCTCACACTTACTCAGTCTGTAGTTCTTACACCAATAGGTGTCGTTGTGAGCAAAGTGCTGTTTTTGTGTCCCCGCTTGTCTCGTAATATATATATATATATATATATGGCTACAAAAAGTTTTGTTGGTTTTGTCCGTAGAGAATCATTAAAAAAACGAAAAAACTTTTTTGTAGACCCAATATATATACATATATATGTATATGTATATATATATATATATATATATATATATATATATGTATATATATATATATATATACATATATATGTATATGTATATATATATATATATATATATATATATATATATATATATATATATATATATATATATACATATATATGTATATGTATATATATATATATATATATATATATATATATATACAGGCGTGTTTCTTTATTATGCCTATTTAAAACGAATTATTTAGATTTTCGTGCGTGCTAGTGATGCCGTGCCATAGCCGCATTTACGCTACAAGCTAACAAAAAGTGGTGTCGAAGCGCCTCTCATCTTCAAAGAGCCCGATCAGCAAGCAATGTTTCCCGAGCGAGAGCAACCTGATATTAAATCGGGTGAAATTCAGCTAAAACCGCTGTAGCTCCTTGCACGAGTAACATGGCGCATGGCGAATAGCCAAGCAGAACGAGTGAATCAATCGATAGCGTCATTTG
Organism: Dermanyssus gallinae; assembly: GCA_003439945.1. Lineage (NCBI taxonomy): Eukaryota > Metazoa > Arthropoda > Arachnida > Mesostigmata > Dermanyssidae > Dermanyssus > Dermanyssus gallinae. The sequence goes on along the minus strand of QVRM01002626.1, from coordinate 71,021 downwards.
TTATCAGGCACCGGTTCACTAGACAGGCCGTGCCGGGCCAATTTGCTGCCGGCTTCATCAGCGTAAAAAGCGAGCGCACAGCGAGCTACACAGCATACCCTGTTGACCAGGACCGCGGCCCAGTCTGATCGCTCATGGTCTACCGCGTTTCGACACTACGTCCCTGTACGGCCTGCAGCAGCCTTGCTCTCACAGCCCCATTTGCCGCTTGGTGGGAGAGACCCGGGCTGGTATCGCAGAGCATTTGAACAGCAAACCAAATAGAAGCAATCGCAAAAACAGAAGCCCCGCCATCCCAACGGCGGTGCAATGCTGCTTCGTAGAAAACAGAACAGACAGTTATCCTTGGAGTATTTGATTCTGCACACATTAAATCGGTGGGCGTTAGTAAGCAGACATAATAATTCGATCTACCCGTGTCTCGTGCTCTTCTCTTATCTGCGCTTCATTCCCGTTTGCTCTGCTCGACATATCAGCACCAACAAGTCAACAGCCGTTATGTTCAGCGGATTAGGATAGGTTAAATAGAAATTTTGTTAAACAATTCATATGTTTACGGCCACAAAGCAAGTGTCTGAGCACTCTGGTTCTGACGTTTTTCATAATGATTGGTCACGACTTATTGCACTATTACTGGGTTTTCCTTTTTATTCAAACGCAGACCTCCTATATTTATCTTTAATATGTTCGTATATACAGCTAAATATATAAGTCGTGCCTCGAGTGTTCAAGTTTTATTTATTTTGTACAATCCTCCTTCTTAAATGTAGCAATGTGTAATGCAAGTATGGCCAACGTATATCTGAAATATATCTACACTTAACAATATATATATATATATATATACACAACTGTGCAGGTAAGGCGGAATATGCAAGTAACAATGCGGCAGCAATGAAGTGCAAGGATTTACGTTAAACTAGTCAAAGCCGATTTTAGGCACGTTCCTTGCCACAAGTGAGGCAAAGCTTAAGAATCTGTTTTAAGCGATGACCAGCCAGTTAGTGTCATGTTGGCTACGTGGTCCAAAAAAATATGGTTCGCTACTTCTAAACACAAATGACATGTAGTCTTAAGCGAACGCCGATGACGCCTCAATTCTTTGGACGCCACTCAAAAGAGAATGTAGTATCGTCTCCGGTCAGCATCTAGTTAGGCCAACTTCTGGCGTCTGTGGTTAATGTTGATGTGAGAGAAAGAATAAAGCGGGAAGCGGGAAGCGGGAAGGCGGGGGCGGGGTGGAGACGCGAGGGAGACTGGCAGGCGGATTTTTTTGTCGTTTCTCTAAGATGTAGTGACGAGCGAGAACGGAAAAGTGCGTTACCACGCACTGGACGCAAGGCTGGTCAGGCCAGATCAGCTAATATTGGCTACGACCGTAGCGTTCCCTTGATGTTGTTTCTGCTCTTCCTCCTCCTTCTCTGTTGCTCTCACTGAGGACCACTACCATACGTACGTGTAGTTGTTGTCGTTGCAATTGTCGCTGCAACTGCGGCGAGTGGATGGCAAACAGAACTACTACTACTACTACTACTACTACTACTATAGTTCGTCGGATAAACTGTGCTTATGAACATGCCGCCTTTCTTCTTGCGCGACAGCGGTTGTCACTGTTGTCGGATCGTCTTGGTCGCAGCGGACTTGGCTAGGGAAACTAGCAAGCGACGCGACGACGGCGACAAAGCAGGCACAGGCGGCAGTCCGACAGATAGAAAGACAGGCAGGCAGGCAGAAGGACGACCGTACGAACAACCAAGAAAACGCAACGAACTAGCCGAACCTCTCCGGGTGTATGGCGAAGGTTTCACACCATTAGTCACGCGGCGTCAGGACAACGAGAATAGGAACCCCTGCACACAACGACACGAAGCTCTAGCCGAACGGACGGCCCATGGCCGAGCGGCAACCACCGCTGCCCCCCGCTCGTTCGTTCGGAGGTTTGTTCCGTCGGGGGATGCCTTTTTTTCCTTATCCTTCTTCTGCCCCTCCAACGCCCCCCTAGCTTGCTACCCTTTGACACAGCCTTCTGTCGCCCCCCCCCTACCATTCTGGCTCCTCGTCCCCACCTATTCCGTGCCTGCTAGTGTCGCCTCTATTTCCCATCCCAACTGTGGCCTTCCTTGCTCCCCAGTAGCCCCAGCTCTACGCCCCTTCCCAGATCCCAACCTCCGGCCCACGACATGCACGACATACGGGAGCCATGCAACTGCCACAGCAACGAATGCAACGGTTTCCGTGGAGCTTGTCGCTTGCTCGCCAGCCAGCCAGCGAGCAAGCTAGCAACCTACCCAGTTCAACGTCGTCCCATGCGTCTAACGTCGCGCTATGTATACGGAGCAAGCATACGGTAGCAACAGAGGTCGCAGTAGCGTCGAGCAGTTGAAGCAACCCAACGTTACATGATTGGACTATCCGTCGGCGACGGCGGCTGTACCTGTTTTGCTTGTCTGCCTGTAGAGCAGACTCGGAATAGACAAAGCCTCTCCTCTGAACGCGATGGTAGTAGTAACGGGAGCGGGGGGTGGCGGCGGGAACGTTGGTGGCAAAGGCGGCAGACTTCTGTCTGCCGGAAGCGGCGCTACGACCAAATTATTTCATTTTTTGTCACTCGTGCAGCGCGGCGGAACAGTCAGTGCCCGCTTTTACAGCGGCGGCTGTTGCTGCTGCTTCTACAGGCACGAGTTTGGCCGCCCTTTCGGCTGCTGCCGGTACGACGATACTGCATATGTCCTTACGTCCGTGACTTTCCCGTGGTGGTGGTTGTGGCTGTGATGGTGTTGCTGCTGCTGTCGCGAAATGCTATAGGCGGATGATGATAGGCAATCGGGCTGCAGGCTACCTTCAGCTTGTGCCTCAGGCGGTAATCAGTCGACTTTTGCAGTTCTCTCCCTTTAACATCCAGAACCCGCAGAACGGCTACAATTGCTGCTACTACTACTACAACTACTACTACAACAACAACAATCGAGACGGCGACGAAGACGAGAACGTCGACCACCGTCACCGCCCCATCACCGCTAACGCAACCACGACAACCGACCACTACTCTTGTGCGTGCACACAGTAGCAGCAGCAACAGCAGCAGAAGCAGCGAAAAGCCATTAAAGTGATTGGAAATTGTAGAAAGAGAGGAACAACAAGAAAAGGAAGAAGGTGAACAAGAAGGCGGCAAAGGGTAAGGAGCGGAAGAGGAAAACGCACGAGTATCACACACTGCAGCGGAGAGGATGCAATACATGCCAGCGTACTGACAACACACATAGTCGTCGTCGTTGTCGTTATATAGCGTGCGTTATCGCGCGTCAGCCGCCAATTATGATCGCTGAGGAAGCCAGCATCGTCCTCAGCGCGCACAGGACGCGGCTGACTCTTACTCGGTCAGCGTTGCTCAACGTCACTTCTTGCCCACATGTATGTTGGCTGCGTGCAGTAGCGCGCAGAGCTGCACAGGACAACAACAGACGAACCGAACCTGAAACGTATGTACCAGCACGCACATACGCGCATGACGCAACATCAGGTCAACAAGTGAATGCAGTAGTCGGTAGTATGTAGGACAAGATACCTGCCAAACAGCGTCGCATCTATAGAATCGGTGCCGCTATATGGGATCGACGAGCGGGCGGCACGCCGGCTCATTGAACGGCAGTTTGAAATATGGCATCGCTGTCCCGTGACGACGGCTCGTACCGAACTGGAAAAAGGCCGCAGCATAAACATAAGATGAGAAGGGCACTCACCGACGCTACAAAAGCATGACGTGGCCAGAGATGAACACGTACACAATAGAGGGTAGAATGGGGGAGAAACGGGAAAAACGAGGGAGACGCAATGGCAAAGTCAAAACTAGGAAGGGAGGGAAGGAGGAGAGTAGGTAAGAGACAAAGGCCAGAAAAACTGCAAAAAGGAAGGGGAGAAAAAAATATGCCGCTGCCAGTGACAGACGGCGAACGGCGAGATCGAAACGGAGACGCCACAGCGGTGTACGAAGAAACGCATACAGAGCGATCAAACGAAAAGACGAATATCTGGGGGTAGTGTCAGGAGTGAGTGCAAAGTTTGCGCGGAGACGCCAGAGTCAGCTTTGAGTCGGCGCCGACAACAGCAACCTTGTGTGGTGGCTGTGGCATGCCACCACGGTATCGTTGTACATTGGGATTAGAAGTGGCATACAATAAGCAAACGTACCAGCTAAGAAACAGCCGATGCTTGTTTGCGAACAACCGCCACCGGCAATAGCAAAGAGTCAACTACGTCTGCTGTTGTTGTTGCGGTTGCTTTTATTGTTGCTGTTGTTGTTGTTGTTGTTGTTGCTACTAGTCTGACAATGCGAAAACTATGCTTGCTGTTCGCAATTATAGAGCGGGGTAACATACAACATCACTGTTGCCGCTGTTGCTGTCCCAATCATGGGGGCATCAGATGGTATCATGTTCTGAGACATTGTGCGCCTTGTTGCTGCGCTTCCCTACCCCCCTGACACTTACGGGGCGGAAGGGCGCCAAGCTCCTGGCCGTTACGTTCAATAGCCGGTTCTGCGGTATGTGTGCTAAGCTTGTCCTTCGGTGCCTAGTATACTATATAGATTATAAACAGCGCGTGTACCGCTGACTTTCACGTTAATTTTCAGCTCGTTCTTACCTGCAATAGAAAAAACGAACATCGAGTTAGTAGGCGGTTCTTTGTTAAAATTGAGCGAATTTGCGAAATAAAAAACGATTACTCACAAAAGCGTAAAGGCAACACAACAAGATGCCAAAGCACATGTTTAATGCGCAAGTATAGTTGCTTTCGTTTATGTCAAACGTTAGCGTAAATCCCTTGTTTTTCGAACGCCGGTAATATTTTGCATAGTCGCTTCCTAGCTTCCCTAGGAAGCGACCTGCTTCCTAGTTTCATCACGCACCCTGCACGGTTCGCTGGGTTAGGCTTTTATCATTGGGAGTAGGAAGTTGATGATCTTTTTGGATTCTATGCAGTGGCATACAGGTGCAGGCTAAACAAATACGACTGCTAAAACCGGCATTGTAATAGCTAGTCGATGGGGACGAAGGGGATTAGCCGAGCATCCTAACCCATGAATGCGGAGCTCAATCAGGCCAGAGCTTATGTTGAAACAACACTGCATGCAGCTAAGCGGCATGCTAGAAGCACCTTGTAAGGATAAATAGATCAGGAAGTCTTCCTCCTAGTGGCTTCACGTGGCTCTGAAGTGCCCGTTTTCTTTCTCCAATGCGCATTTGCCTGCATGAGGAACTCGTCAATCGCTGGCCCCATTACTGTGAGAGAAACGGCTAGCGTGATCTCATCAGCCGGCCCAAACTTGCACACATTCGAACACCGGCAGATCCACATACGCAATACACACATATTCATATGTACACACACGTAGACTCTTCTTCTAGATTCTTTAAATCTGCGTTCCTTTCCTCTTTCTTTATCTCTCACTATCACTCTTTCTGTTTATCTTTTCCTAGCCTCTCTCTGTCTATCCCCTTCTGTCCCGCTCTGGCACACGCCCGACCTACTGCTGCTGATCTCCCGCGGGATATGAGGGGTTTCTCGTCCTTCCTCGTTCCATGTCCCCCGGAGCTTCAGCAGTCGACTCGACCTCTAGATACTCCGTTGTAGCCGTCCCACTAAAGTCAGGACCCCAACCTCCTTCCTGACTTGAACTGCTGTGCAGTCTTTCTATGCATGCCGGACTCGCTCGGCTCTGCAGGCTGCCCGCTCACCCTCTCGAGGAGAAGAAGGCGCAGCCATCTCCTTTCTTCTTTACTCCCGTCCGCCATCCCGCGCCTTGTCGACATGCATGCCCTACATTATATCCCAACCACCTTCCTAGCATTGCCTGCCTGCCCCTCTACCGCCGGCCTGGGTGCCCCTCTAAGAAACCCCTACTCGTACAGACAGCCACTCACGCAGCTGGTATGCAGTACGCGTTCACACAACTACTGGCAAAGTCACCCAGGTAGAGCCGACCCACCTTGCTAACCTTGTTCCACCTCCCAACGCACCCCGCCCCACACCCGCTTCCCGCCGTGCCAAGCCAGAGCAGCCATGCTGCTAGCAGACTAAGTTCAGGCTGCTGGCTCTGTAAGTCAGGCGGCTGCAACAACAACTACTGCTACCACTACTTCTTGGATTACTGCCACCGTAATATATACTACCGGTGCTAGACGTCTCTTATTGCTACTGCTTGCTCTGCATGAGTATCACGAGGAGTGACGATGACGATGACGATACATGAAGATTTCGCCGTGGCGGCGGCGACAGCAGACGCGGCGGGGTTTGACAAGCGTGGGCCACTCGAGAATGTTTTATCAGCTGTTGGGCCGAAACGAGAGCTGCACGCACGGAGGAGCAGCAGGCTTCAGCTCAGCCAGTCACTCGCTAAGGGAAAACAGCGCCATACTCGTACGATCCGCCTCTCTGCATTCTCTCTTTTTAGCATGCATCTCTTTTCTGTTTTGCTCTTCTTCTTTTCGCTTTGCCTCACCCCATGTACCCCAGGTGGTACCTATGGGAAAACGGAAAACAATTCCTTCATCCCCCCGACAGAACGAAAAAAAAAGAGATCCATAGAGAGAGAAAAGCAAACAAAGGAAAGGTCGATAGAGCGAGAGAAGAGGGAGTTACAGGATAGAAATACACAAAGAAGCACAGGGTTAGAGAGAGAGATGTCGTGTTGACAGTTTGGCGATAGACGTGCGATCTGGTCCAGCAAACCAGACCCTAGCCACCGGACATCGTGCGACGTTCATGCGTTCGTTGACCTGTGTGGTGATGATCCCTGACTCGAGTTAGTTCGTTGGCTTGGTTCCACTTGCAAGAGCGCCACTGTCAACATTGTTGGTGTTCCTCGCTCTCTCTCTTGCCTGCTCTGTCTCCATCCCCCTCTTTAGCCAACGTGTAGGTAAAATACCTACACAACCATATTTTAGGCAAGTAGTTTAGAGAGCCTAGGAAACGATTAGTTCTCCAAATTTGCCTTTGCAGAGCTTCCAGCCTATTCTGCTATAGGATTATTTTTTGCTTGGCCTTTTTGTGAAACTTCACCGGCTTTGTTCGGAAACGTTGCACACTTTAATGTGGGCTTGTTTTTAAACCTGTCGAATCAAATTTGCGCAATTCGAGCAGCACATACACGTCAGGGAAGTATAACGCCTAACTACCAGCTACCCTCTACGACTACTTTTGTCGGCCGGCAGACGGCTAAATCATAAACACACTATTAATAATTGTATTAATAAACTACTACTTAAAATATTATGGGCAAGCGACGCAAAGCGATGTTTTGACGCGTATAATGTCATGCTGTTTGCAGAGAAAACACGGCTTCTATTATAGGCTTCATGAGCTAACATAAAATTACATGAAAACAGTGAAATTCATTCATCACAATTGTAAATAAATAATAATTATTATTTATTTACAATTGTGATGCAAACCCACTAACACCCGCCTCCCCTCCACCCCCAGGGAACGGTAACTGCTAGGTATCGCTTCGTATTCGCGCTTGTCTACCAACTTTGAACATTTGAGTTTGGAAGGTTCAAAGTTGGTGAATTCGAGTTCGGAAAATAATCATAATCTCGAATGATTCTTTCAGTCTAAATTTCAATGAAAGAAAAAACGTGTATGCTGACACTGTATTACCACCAAAGTAACGCGTCGTCACATATACATTCCTGACATGTTTGAACACAAACAATTGATCGCCGGGAGACCCAAAGTTGTACCTGCGAAAGTCGAGAAGCTGTTGTTGTTACAGCTGTTCCATTTGTTATTATTGCTAGTTCGATGTGACTGTTATCGCCATTGGCGGCATAGATGGTCTTGTTTTCATTGTTGTAGCTTCTGGTATCTGCATTATTATTCTTTTTGTTGCTCTCAGCGTGAGCGATAGCTGTCGTCAGCGATAACCCATAGCAAAACTTGCTATTGTCGTTGCTGCTGTTTCTGCGGTTGCTCTGCGTTCTGCTTTGAGTTATCTGTGTTCTTTTTTCGGGCGTCGGGAGCTACGCGCTATGCAATCGAGATCGGGCTCGCTTATACATATGAACACATCTGAACACGATGCACAGATACGCTTTCTTTGTTTGCTTAGTACTCGTACGATCTACCTGAGCGTCCACTAATGTCCACGAATCCACGATTCACATGTCCGTATACATAAACAAATGTCCAAAGGTGCAACGGCAGCAGTGGGCACGCATGGAGACGCTTCTCATTTAGCGGGTACAGGGGTAATGCGAATGTGACAATAACCCCCGCCTGACCTCTTTGTCCAACACCCCCCCCTGCATGAACCTGTGGGGTAAGGCTATAATAACGAGATATGGAAAGAGGCAGCAAAGGCAAATCAAAAAAAGAGAATGAGAGACAGAGGATTTCTAGTTAGGGGACGAGCAAACGACTAGGTATTAGACCGGGTCGTTTGTCGTTAGCGTGACTCGTCACCATCCTAGGGCATGGTAGCACCTACATTTGAACCACTCGGCAACCACAATGCTAGAACTTCGACGCTGATATTACTTTATATTTTTGTTTTACACACATTGTTGTTGTTGCAATGTATTGTGACTACGATTGCTAGCTAGGTGGATGGCTATGTGGCCTACTGTCCCTGCGGCTTTGCTTATGCACGCTTACGCTTTTGCCATGTGTACGACTTTTGTTGTAATAAGACAACTCTTGTTGCTCATAAGACCTACACTCTGAGACTTTGCGATTAAAGATTAGTACACAGTGTCGCAAGCAGAGGAAACAGAGGTAGATTCCGATACAATTACAATGGATGGCTTGGTGGCAACCTTATTTGTAAACAACACACGGACAAAGGGAAAGAGGGCCATCCACATCATTTGGACGCCAAACTTTGTCGGACGCGTTTCGTGTCGAGACGAACTACACACCACAAAAACCTACACTGTAGTTAGATCAAAACACAACAACGCCATGCGTGCGCCAACGCTGCCCAGTGGCGCTGCTTCTGGATTACAGCTGTAGATTAGCTTTGCGCAGGCGTCCTCTATTTGGTAACCTGTCTGTATTCGTAGTTATAACCTGCACTGTTTCTTCCCTCTTTCCTCCCTCTCTTGGCAGAAGTTGCTGCAGACGAATTATCATCCAGTTTACAGACCCGCGGACAACATGCAACGAAGGGGAAGGTACCTGGGCTTGTGGACCTCTCGGGCAGCAGCTGCACGCTGTAGCAATCGCCTGTTGTATCTTATTCACACACAGTAGTTCCATCAGAGGCGAAGTAGTAGTAGCAGTAGTAGTAGTAGAGAAAGGTACAGTACTAGGAGAAGCAGCAACGCTGCGGTTATAGTGCAGTCTTGGTAGATGTGCCTCGCCGTGTTGGAAAGCCTTCCACCCAGCACGGCGGAGTAGTTCAGCGTAATGTGGGAAGGATTACATTGTCACCAGCCGACAAACCTCGGCCTGTGGGGATGCGAACCACCACAGTGTTCCACGGAACAACAAAGCGGCCTGACATTGGAGAACCGACAACATTGCTTTTCTTGGCTAGATCACGCTGCCGCCAGCTGAAGGAGAAGTTTTCTATTGTGTGGGTCTCTGCGTCCCTGCTGGTGCAATCACATTCAGCAAAGCAGAAGAATAGAGCAAGATTAAAAATGAAAAAAAAAAACAGAGCAAAAGCTGGAGGTGGGAAGAAAACGAGTAAAAATAAATGAGTAGTTAATCATTGACCAAAAAATTACGTCTAGCTAACGCCACGGATAACTCCGGAAGGCCGTCGCGTGGTTTGGTAGCCGCAGCAAAGACAATAGCAGTGAGTAAAAGTAATAATAATAATAATAATAATAGTGGTATGTAAATCTGGATTCTATTGGTAACAAGAACAGACTGAACAGAGTGCTAAGTGAGCGTAGCAAACAATTAGTAGCAGAATCAAATTACTGAATAGCTTGTTTTACAGTCGATGGTGATAGTTTACTTAGGTAGAACTGGGCTAGGGAAAGCTGGTCTATATCGCAAAGCTCAAGTTGATCAACTTTACGGCGATTTACGTTTACTTTAAGTACGCTTGGATTTTGTCATACGAAGTCGACAATGCCAGGAAAAAGAGAGAGAGCGAGAGAGGGAGAGAGGGGGGGGAGGGAGAGAGAGAACGACAGAAAACGGCAGAAGGGGTAGAGGAAAATATAGCGAGAGAGCTTGACGCTTATTGAAATTCGCCATCCAAATTGTGGTGCAGTGCTCGGGCCGTCCTGTTCAGTGTCCTGTTCCTTAGTGCGCCATTGAGAGTTTGAACGATCGCTTGATTACGGTAATCAGGTCCTGCGCGACGGAAAACGAGCGTCCCGAAGACGCCCCCTGCTCGTGAGTCACGCCGTCCTTCGTCTTCTACCGATGCCTTTGTCGATCAAAGCCACTGCGGGCTCCTCACTTGGCGGATGACCTCGATTCAGGGAGACGGGAGTCAAATTGTAAGCTATATGTTCAGACATACACGCTGTTCTACGCAAAGTACAGACAAATTGGATCGAGATCTGATCTAAACGAATGGTTTAAAGTTCCACCAAAAAGAAGCGAGTCAAGAACACTGGTAGAGGGACAACTGCTTTGTGGCAAGTCAATACGAGTCATATATATATATATATATACATATATATATATATATATATATATATATATATATATATATATATATATATATATATATATATATATACATATATATATATATATATACATGCATACACATATATATATATATATATATATATATATATACATACATACATACATACATACATATATCCGGCTACAGTATGAATATTGCTGTAGAACTCTGCCTAACATTGGAGGATTCTATTCGAGACCGCAGCGTCACGATTGTGGGGGGCAAGATCATACAAGGTACGATGATGGAGTACACTGCCCGTAGACGAAACGGAAGTATTTTTGCATATCACTATCCTTATCATCATTAAGTTCTTCGCAACAAAAGCTATCCTCCTTAAGGTACTGAGCAAGTGCGGTCAACTTTTGAGTTGTTTTTGGCCAGCTTTGTACACAAAGAACACTGTCATTCTCAGCTATTAATCTTTACCGATCCCGATGGACGGTTCAGCGCGACGACAATGGCGACAGTGATGTGAGAGTCTGCCAAAAACGGCAACTAATACATCGCGTCTTTTAAATGATCTGGCTACCGCTGGCGACGAAGCAAGAAACATCGGCCCTAGTTCATTGCCTATTTCGGGTGTAGGTACATCTTGTTGTTACAACAGGCGGCGGCCAGACGGCGATTGATGTAAACGTGCTTCGCGAGGCAAAGCTACAGCGAACACACTAGTCTCACCTGTATTACTTGATTTATTGAACTTTGCTAAACTAGAACGATTAAACTTTAATGATGGCGAGAACATGAATACTTCGACGTTCAGATGCCGGTAGTCCGCAAAATGGCTAAGCAACATGACTAATGTAAAGCGTTCCAACTGCTCGACGGAAATGAGGTAAACATGCGTCGTAGACTAAAATACATTGCTGTCAATCAATTATTGACACATGTCCATACACGTAGTACGCTAATAGGTACTTCACCTTCAAAAAGAGCAAGGAGCAAGACGCCATCTAAAGACAGCCTAGTGCAATCAAATTTAATTTGCCAATCGATTTGTCAATAGGGCGACATTTTAGAGATCCCGTGTTTCTGTTGGCGTTTGATAATTCAAGATAAGTAGTCACATATGATTAGAGCGACGACCTCACATTTAGATACAGTCTGCGCTAACCTCGTCTTCCTTTATAATGAAGTACTTTAACTAGATCTCATATAGCGTGTGATAGCATTTCTCGTAAGTTGGTTCAGCCCATAGCACCCACCATGGAAGCTGTGTTCCTTCTGTATGTCCAAACACGTGATACGCTAATGAGTGTTTCACCTTTAAAAAGCCAACCCCATCAATTGTCTTAGAAGCTGCGCCTCACGATATATTAAGGAATTGACCAGTCCCTACGCGTACGCACAGTTATTACAAGCGGAGGATGAACCACAAAATAGGATTTATAATACTTGTTAGTGTTATAAATATACGGGAGGCAAATAATGGCGCGGCCAATCGGCCGGATAGATCATTCGAGAAATCAAACGGCGAGATATATATATATATATATATATATATATATATATATATATATATATATATATATATATATATAATTATATTATATAAAGTTAAATATGTACATTAACCAGCTGGCAATTATTTAATAACAAAAGAAATAAGTATCGTGACTATTATTAGTCCTGCCATAGTTGCTATTAATGCTAATAAATGCTGGAACTATCTTCAGCAATAACACTACTAGTATGTGACTTAGAGAATTACGGATGCGGTGTCTATATCACGAGAACGTGTAGGTTGCCTTAATGTGCTTCTTTTAATAAAGATGAAACCATTAAGTTTTAACTCATTTACTAGGCCTTGTCATGACAGGTTAGATCTGCATAGCCTACTTATTTTCAAGGAGCTGATGCCGATACGAGCAAGTTACTCAATTATGATTGTATAAATATATTATAATTTATGTAAAAATATTAGCTAATTTAAATAAACCTCTTGAACAAAACCAAATCCCAATACTCTTATTATAAAAGCAGATAATCCAATGTTAGTTTTTTCTAAACTACCGAACACAGTATAACTCATATGACAAATAGATATTTATAATTAAACAAATTAAGCCAATATAAAATAAACCCAATAATCTTAATTGAAATATAATTCATAAGATGGATTATTATTTAAGATTATGTGATATAATAGTTTATTTTGTTCTCAGATTCTTTACTTTGCTTCTTTCCTTTGTCATTAAATGCTAGAAAAAGATCGTAAATTTTACACACCAAAAACATAGCCGTAGTATACAGAGGATGAACCACAAAAGATGATTCATAATACATCTTGGGTGTGTATGTTTGCGTTAGTATATCGTTACATGCCACATGCCAACCCCATCTGCTAAAGGGCCTAGGAATACGCGTTTCTCATTTTGTTGTCGGCTCGTTTACGAAGAATTCGCTGCAATATTTCTTAATTTTACTTGACCTTTCATTAACTTTTCTCAATCTTACTTTACATTTTTTCGCTCGTTTTGCGCCAATTGTGTCGGAACCACGCACCATGCGCAATCACGCTAACTTGGTATAAGAAATTAAGTTGAGCCAACTAGTGGCAGAACCGGTCAGGGGGACAACCATACAGGTATGGTCAGGTGCTTCTTTAAAGTGCCGCCTCATAATTCAATCAAATTCCTTCGTTTGGACGCCGCGGTCGTTGCAGGACGTAGTGAAGGTCACACAAGCGGATTGCCCAACGAAAGCTATGACGTTCGCACGCGCTAGGAGAAGCAACCGCCTATGCGAGACACCGGTGAAATGACACGCATTGTTCCAGCAGTTCGACGCAACAACTTCTTCGTATTTCGTAACGTATTCGTGATGCTACCCGCTGTGCTTGTTAGCATTGAAGTGGTCGCTAATACGCCGACGATAAATCTTTCCACCTAGATCTTAGGCGATTGAACCCTTCCACCTAGATTTTAGGCAATTATATATGGCTTGTCGAAATATCTCGAACTGCGGTGTGAACCTCTGGGCCGGTACCGATCCCGATCTATCTACCTAGGCTAAGGAGATATAGCGAGAGGAGAATATTCTACGTGTTTCATAGCCGTGGTCGTGTCGGCGAGAATAGCCGAATTATTTGTGGTAGATCTGGCCGCAAATAGCTCGTTCGACAGCGATTAGTCGCCTGTCTAAACGAGAACTCTCCTACGCCAGCCTCCACAGCTACACTGATGATGCTCTTGTTCTCGCTGCTATTTGTCTGTCTCCACTGTTAGTGTTGTTGTTGTCATTAATTGTTGTTGATATTGTTGTTACAACCTGGGTTGGTGAACTTAGCCATTATCTAGCATGGTGCAAACATAGCTATGTCGTTTGGCTGACTACTATCTACCTGTACAGGGCATGGCTCGCAGTAACCCCCTATAAAGCAAGCTGCTCCATCGCGAATACTTCTATACGCCCTACAGGCGACGGCGGTTGCTAAAGCGATTGACCGCTGTCTTTGAGAAGGCAGCTATTGAGGCTATGTCACGCTGTGCCCCATTGTGTGATCGACTGGGCGGTTCAATGAGATAGTTCCGTTTATCGAGCGGAGCAGTGAACGGCCTTCAGACAGAGAGACGATAACCCGTGCTTCCGAACTCTGCAGCGAGGTTAAACGCGCCACCTCAACCTAACTTGCAGCAGCTTTTTAAGAATAGAGCTAGTACCAAATCTACTTGGCAAAGTTGACGTCGTCGTCGGCTCAGTTCACTAGGGTCGCTTATGTCGCTGTCAAATATGGTCGCGTATGAAAACCATTTCGTCTTACGGTACGAACGGACTTTACCTGTTTCTCCTGTTCTTCTTAGGCTTTTTTTAGTAATGATGGAGCCATTATAGTCGCAACAAAAGCAGATTATATACACAGGAGGGTGGTCATTAACGTAGGCTGCAATTAAAAAGCAAATTAGCGAATTATTTTTCACAGATCGCAAAGGTGCTAGGGTCTCCGAGAATATCGATAAGTCGGTAACAACCAGATGTAGCAGACGCTAACCTCTGAAATTTATGCGAATAAACATATAAGTTGCATCAGACAAACGTGTAATATATTATATATATATATATATATATATATATGCGTCGAAGACTAGTTTTCTGTGTAACTAATTGTAATAAAAAGTATGAATACTTTTTTAATGTGCACACATACGTGATTTGGCATGGATTTAGCAGACACTATCGTGGGATACTTAGAAACGAGAAGTGCAATACATACAAGATGTGGTATATCTATACAAATGGCCAGGACTTGTATACGGGAGCACAAGCGGGACTCGCTTTCCGCTTCATGTAGGTCACACATTTAGCGAGGACTTCCGGAAGCTAGCGACAAGAGTTGTGAGAGAGAGAGAGACTTGATGACGACTTTCAGGTCGTCACAGCCAGAGAAACTCGGCGTTTGCCGCTAGACTAACTGGTCTCGCTTCCTCTTTGAAGACTGTCCCATCACCTCCCCTCGTAGGATTGAGCTTTGGCCTTACATGTAAAAACGGACCAGCTAAAAGCACTCCTGTATGGCACGTGGCACAAAGGCAGGAATGGCCTAGGTGGCTAGGAGGGGGGGATCCGACCGAGAATACAAGGCAAGGACAAGCGAGATAGGGAAATTAGAAAGAGAAAGAGTGAGACACACAGACAGAGAGCGAGAGAGAGAGAGAGAGAGAGAGAGAGACAAAGAGATAGAAACGGTTCTTATTTAGTTTAGACGTCGTTGACGGGGGGGGGGGGGGGGGCTTACCGGCCTTATGGGCAGCCGATGGGCGGAACCAGGCGTTGATACATAAATAAATAAATAAATACACCCCGTGTCAGCAGTGCGACGGCCGCCGACAGCACAACGTTTCGAGGTGGGGTGCGTCTCGTACACGGTGTGTAGTGATGGCCGCTCTAGTGGTCACGCATACACGCGAAGCAGCGACAACGTAGTGGCAAGATAGTGGCTGTGCTGCTACGACGACTGCTGCTGCTGCTTCTGCTGCCCGGACGAATGTCACCTCTACGAGAGTTACCATGAGGACCAGGACCAAGACGACACTGCTATCGTCGGGCTATAGTGGCCGCGGGCCTTCGTGTGCTTGGTGTGTAGCCGATAGCCTGGTCGTTGCCTGCTGTCCTATGCCGTTGAGCGGAGGGGAAAGGCGTTTGTGCCCCACCATCATGACACCCATGCCCGTTCCCCCCTGTATGGGCGGCGTCACACGGGCGGTCTATCGCACACTAGATTTTAGATACGGAGCAACGAAGAGAGGCTACGGTGGTGCAAACAGCGGTGGCGTGTTGGTGGGTCGAGAGCAGCAGAGGGGCGGGGGGGGGCACGGAGACACAGGGAACTAACGGAACACTAGGAAAAGGAGGCAGAGAAATGTGCCTGGCATCAGCAGCAGCAGCAGTATCCTAAGCGCGGACGACTGACTTCTCTCGAGTCTCTGTATCTGTCTATGTGTCGTCGGTCTGTGTATGTCTAACCACTTCTCGCATGCACCTCAGATGCGAATGGGACACTTCTTCGCATGCCGAGGAGCAAGCGAGCGAGCGTGCGCGTGTGTTGTGAGCGAGGAAGTGTAGACGAGCGAGCCTTCATTGTTGTTATCTCGAGTGGGGAGACAAATGAAGTCGCCTGCCGCCATGGCAGCCGCTGCTGCTGCCCGGACATGAGTCCGCTACTATTCCAACGATGCCATCGTTGCTCGTCGACGACAACGACGACAACCGACCACCTCATCGCCACAAAGACAGCAAGCACACGTCCTTCCTTCATCCCTTGTGTTCCCCCTTACTCTTTCTTCTCTCTCCCACCCTCTCTCTCTTTCTTTCTAGAGCTCCCCTCAGCAGTCACCATCAAAATCTCTCGAGTCTCTCGCCTTCGGCTTTCCTACAATATATATATATATATATATATATATATATATTCATCTATCTCTTAGTGTCCTTCTGTCTCTGCGGCATTTCTCCGCCGTTCTTTGTACTACGCGACGGCACGCCACTCACTATGTCTTCCTCTATTGCTCGTCGTTCTGTGTGTCAAACGGGCTGCCGTCCTGCCCCGTTAGCAAGCAGCCTTCGTAGCGTTCTCACCGATAAGGCTGCTCCTCTTAGCTCTCACAACCGCTACCTCTGCCGCTACCGCTAGCACCGCCGCAGTTGTTGTCGTTGTTGTTGTTGTTGTCGTTGTTGTTGTCGTTGTTGTTGTTGTTGTTGTTGTTGTTGTTGTCGTTGTCGTCGTTGTCGTTGTTGTTGCTACCATCCTGCTTCTTGTCGGCGTGTGTCTGTCTGCAAACAACCAACCAGTCAGCTAAAGCCAGCAAGTTGTACATCGCTGGAGAGAAGGGCGGCCAAGAGGAGGGGGCAAATGGACCGCGGCTGGGGAAGTCAGAACGAATCGCACCGAGGATTCTATCCATCTATCCAGTGTCCGCCCGGGCGTTCATCGGCGGTCATGCCCATAAAGCGCCTCAGCGCCCACTAGCGTGGATCGCAACACCACATCCACTACCAGCCCAAGTGTCTCAGCAGCCACTACACAGCCAGACTCTTCTTGACTTAGCCCGAGGGAACATCGCATGGTTGAGTATTGTTGTCGTTGTTGTCATCATTGCCTTAGCAACTGATATCCTCCTGAACTACGTCATTGCTACAGAGATAACTGCAGACGCCGTTCAGAAAGCAAGCAAGAGCAGACAGCCGGTGAATGCTTTTCTCGACGAGACACAAGAACAACTACGAAGCAGCGACAACGACGGCAGCAACTGTGACCATCGTGAGGCCGGCCGGGCGGGCAAGCCGATGACAACGACGACGACAACCACAACAACAACAACAACAACAATGACAACGACAACAACAACAACAATAACAACAACATAGCCCATCCGTGTCGGCGTCCTTTTTGCCATAATCAAGTCGTCACGACGTTTTGCTGGGGTACGCTTCGGGGTACCAGCTGGCCGCGGCTCGCAGAACGTTTTCCCCTTGGTGTTAGGACAGAGAGCCGCGTAGGAGGAGTGATCGGGGAGTGGACGCTAGCCAGGATTAGAGACTCCGTGACCGATGCTCTACCCCCCCTCCCCATCGCTGGCGTCTTCATCTTCGTAGCTGTCCGTTGTCGTCATTGTCACGGACGCCGGCAGCACCAACGCACAACTTGCGTATGTACGAGCGTGTATGCAAGTATGTATAAAGTAGCACCCAACGGCGATGTCAGACGCGACAATGCACCGAGACGAGCTACAGAAGATGACTGCTCATTTCTCAGCCGGTATCTACTGTTGTTGACAGTCGGTAGAGGTGGTAGTACCGGCAGCGGGGGCGGCAGCGTTGACGGCAACGGTGGGCTTTGTCGACGCGCACAGCAAACACAACGTTGGGCGTGGGCACATTGAGGCAACATAGTGAGTGTACGGGGCCGCCGCCTCGTACATGTGTACATACATAGCCCCATATATACGCACACAGGCACACACATACACACACATTTTCGCGACGTTCGCCGACGTCAACACATCCTTCTCGTTACAATGTTTCTTCATCCTCCCTTCCCGCTCCCCCCTTCCCCGTCACCCGTGGACAAGGCAATGAAGCAGCTGGCGTTGTTGTGGCGGGCCGCCCGTATGATGATCCCTCCTAGTTATCTGCTGGCCGTCTAGAGCTTCGGGGGTGCCGCTGGCTGGAACACGGGCAATATATGTCAGCACGACAACCCCCTCAACTGTGTGTACGAGAGTATATACATAGGCATATATGTGTGCGTGTGCGCGTATATGTAATTATGTGTGTATATCCCACCCGCATAGGGTGGGGTGGACGATGCCAGTCATCGGCGAACGCGCTTCCCGCCGGCTACGTGGTCCCGCCGCAGCCCCAGAGTGGCCACGAGACGAACTGTGTCAACATTAGGAACAACCTACGACCGTACAACCGCGGTGCAGACAATTTGAATTTAACCAAACTCATATCTATCATGAACGAAACTATCTAGGCTGCTGCTGCGGCTGCTGGTTGGTACAATCTGTATCCAAGAGATAGAGCACAGAGCGCGGCTCTCCAAACGCGTCGTCTGTAGTTTGGTGTCCACAGCCCCCTTTTGCAGGAAATGGCCGCGTCTATTTAGCAGGCAGTTTGGACAGTAAGTTAAATATGCCAAGGCGCGGCAAAAATCAATTATGACAAACACATTAGTGGCAAATGGTGACTGGAACACAGGAATACCCACAGAGTTAACAGCGGCAGTGATAACTATAACGTGATCTAGATATTAAATAAGGTCGACGAGAACGGGAGCAATCGGACAACGACGACAAAAGCAACAAAAACAACAACAACAACAAATAATCCGACTAGCACTAGTAATATAAAATTACATAAGATGAAAAAACATTATTGATCAACTTGAACTATGTGTGCCGATGCGTGCGGTCTACTAAAAGTGGGGTTTAGTGAATGTCTTTGGTTGCACAGGAATTGCCAAAAGGGTTTCAAGAATTTTGTGCTAAAATGCCTTTGAAATTAGCTTCGATTTACGATGAATGCTTCTTTTAATATAAATTTACATAAAACATAAACTTAACTCTTTCGTCGGACAAACATCTCACTTTTTGAGCAGACAAGAAGCACGCTGCATACCTTGCATATATATATATATATATATATATATATAAATAATATATTAGGTTCATATATATATATATATATATATATATATATATATATATATATATATATATATATATATATATTAGGTTTATCCATAATTCCGTTCGGATTTTTTGGAAGCTTTTATAGAGTGCTGTATTGCGAATTTTGTTCAACTACCTTAGCCCAACGTTCAGGCAAGCTTGCGATTCCATCCCTGTAGAAGGTGGCGTCCTAGCTTCTGAAGTAATGGTATACATACGTTTCAACACCAATCGAATTCTCTGCCATTAAGGGAATTTTAAAGAAACCAAAACAGATGATAGTTCGATGAAGCAGGGTCGGGAGCAAACGCAGGGTGTGGCAAAATATCCTATTAAAATTTCATAAACTTTTTAGTGGTGAGCAAAGATGTTTGCGGTTCAGTTGTTGACAGTATTTTGTCGTCTTATCGGCTTATAAAACACCACTCTCTTCGCAACCCACCAAACATTTAACATCATTTTCCATGTATAGGGTCTGGGTTTAAGAGTTGCTTAGGGCTTGCTCCCTTTTTAAGGAACGCCTTTCTGTGGACAACGTTCTTATAGAGTATCCACTTTTTCTCTTCTGTCACCACAGTGCAAAGAAAGTGGCGATCCTCGTACGTTTTAGGAGCTGATCGCTCTCGCACACGCTTTTCCAGTTGGCGATTGCTGAGCGCGTGGGGCACTTATACATCCACTTTGCTGACAAATCCCTCGGCATAGAGATTCCTTTACACGGAAGCATATTACACGTCGACAATGGCCACGATCTTGCGCAGCGAGAGGTGTGGGTTTCGTTCGACAACTGTTGTTAATGCGGCCATGTCCACTGTCAAAGGGGGTCCGGGCTGGTCTCGGTCGTTAGCGTTAAAGTTGCCGTTCCTAAATCGGACCGACTACTTTTGAACTGTTCTGTCTGTTACCGCCTTTCCGTCATATACTTTATATATCTTAGTTACGACTTAGGCTGTGTTCTTTCTGTTCCGAAAACATAGTAACATTAAATGCCAAAAATGTCTCTCCCAACACATATACATATATGAACTTCGGTGTCTTCAAGCCTAGAGGGCGAAATGCCTGGTACTACCGATAAATGAAGATGATCGTACAGCCCGGAAAGCTTTACAGCAGGACGAGGAGATGATTTCAATTGATACAACATCCGGTTACACTCAGCAAGGTGGTTTGGTATATATATATATATATATATACATATACGAAATTATTAATGCGGTTTCATAAGGTTTACAGTGGTTAGATCTTCATGCGCGTGGCTGAACATTGTCCGGACATTCGTATTGTTTACAACGCTGAGCTCAGTAACTTTCGATGGCTGCACTAGTACAGAGTTGTGTGTACTGTTGCGTGTGACATCAAGCTTGTAAATATATGTGTACACGTGAAAATAAAACATCATTGTCTGTGGCCTTTACGCTAAGGAACGTCGAGGGTGTTGGCGAGGTCAGAAATCGGATTGCGGGTTTCTCTGTGGCAGACTAGCAATAAGGAGACACCGAGTGAAGACCTTCTAAAGCGGAAGACCGAATTACACGGCTGACTAAACAAAACTGATTTAGGGGAGGGTATGCCTTTCTTGGGGGGGGGGGGGGGGGTAGCCAAGAGCAGGAGAGTCGGCAAATTGTCTCTTACAAGTATTAGCTGCTATCGATAAGTACTAGCTACAATAATCGGTTGCACATAAAAGCCTACGACAGTCCGCGGCAAGCCCGTAGGGGTGGCAGTGGTAACCTAGTAGAAGTAAAAGTAGTAGTAGTAGTAGTAATAATAGCTTGTGGCTTCAGCAAAGTAACAGAGGCAGGGGAGCTGGCTGCTACGGTTTCTCCCTTTCCTCGGCCCGCATGCCCTTCGTCGTGTTACGCTGCCTGAGCGAAACGGGAGGGGGAAAATTCGTCGCGTGGCCACCGATGAACAATAGAGGAGCAGTAGAGAGGTGCAAAGTCTGTAGACGCCTTCCGGACTATAAATTCGGTCAGAGGGCCTGAACGGTCTTAGGCAGACGACAGGACGAGAGGGAAGAAGATAACCTCGCTGCTCTTCTTATCCGTCCCTTTCTTCTACTGCTGTCTCTTCTCTCCTGCCTTTACTTCACCTCTCTCTCCCTCGATATATATACATATATATATATATATAGATCGGGCTCTCTTCATAAAAGTGCGGCCGGCCGCAGCTTATCGAAAGCTCGTCGTATACATCCAATAAGTCTGGGGCGGTTGTCGCTGGGTGGTTGTCGCCTTGTCGAAGGGTCGCAGCACTACAGCAGCCCAACGTAACTACCACGGGTCGGCTAGGGGAGCAGCTGACCTTGTTATTGTTGTTGTTTTTTTGTCGTCGTTTACCGTCTACCGGCTCCATCGTCTACACGTCTCGCTTTGGCCCTGCGGTTGTGCCAGGCCGTTGGATAGTGACAACGACAAGGAGGACGACAGCAACAACAACAACAACAACGGCAACGGCGTTGGTCACAGCGACGTTTCGGCGGCGCCAGTGGTGTGAGAGGCGAGAGCGTTCGCGAGACGCCCTGGGCAGCAAAACCCTTGCGTAGAAACTTTCCCCGTCAGGCGAATTAGGGTACGAACAACGTTGACAGGTCCTTGCCTTGTCCCTCTCGTCGCTGCCCGGCTAAGAACTTCTTAGCTACTAGCATTAACACGATGGGTCTGTGAGACTCAACAATGACAACAGCAACAACAGGATTGGCTAAAATCGAGATTGCAACAACAACAACAACAACAGCAACAACGACGGCAACAACAACAACTGGAGCAGCGGCAACCGCAGCAACAGTAACAACAGCCCCTCGAAGGGCCGAGCGGCGAGATTTGCCGCGCTGCTCGGGGAAAAGAAGAGTAGGGGTCAATACGACCAGCGTCGTACTGGCGCTACCACCGCCGTTGTCAATAGCCTTCCTATTCTACTTGCAATTCGCTTGTGGGCCTGGCTGCGGCCTGTTGTCGGCCGGGGTCGCCTTCGCCGCCGCCGCGGTCGGTCTTTTACGATCTTGCGGTTTATTAAGCAGCGCCTCGCGTGCCATAGGCGCCTCCGCTGCCCCCGCTGACGATACTGTGGCTAGAAAGTCAACTAGTCTGCTTGCTTGCCTGTTAGGGAGCCAGCACTACTACGGGCCAATCGACGACCCCCCCCCCGCCCCATCCCCCACCTCACGACGACCGACCACCCCGCGTTGAGGGGTAATCTTAACCGGGCTGTTTGTGATACAAACAAACTCATAGATATATAGCCATACAGAGACATGCGCGCTGGCACACCTGCACGCCCACTCGTTCTTTCGTCCACACATACTACATACTACACCGCACTCGTCGTCTACGCAAACCACGGGCCAGGAAAAGAAAATAGAAGGTATTAGATCCACGTATATAATATATATATATACATATAATTATATATATGCTGTCTCTGAAGATTGCTGTTGTTATCATCACCAAACATAGTTGACAACACAAATCAAAACAATCCGTTCTTTATCTGGTACTTCCTAGGGCTACGGGATTATATATATTTATATATATATTCAAGATCCCGTCGCACTAGCAAATACCAGCGAGAGAGGACATATTGATATGAGCATAAAAACGCATCGTTTTTATTGATGGCGCGGGCTATGTTTGGTTGGATGACGATGATGGTGGTGACGATAATGACGACGACGACAGCAATCATCAGAGTCTGCAGAGATCGGAGTCATCCGACGATAATGCAGAGGACGCAGTCAGATGAGCTTGCAGCCGCCTCGGTAATCACTGTTATCTCTGCTGTTGCTGTTGTTTTTGTTGTCAGCGTCATCGTCCCACCACCCCCACCCCCACCCCGCTCCCTCTACAGAGTTGGCGGTTGTTTCGGTGGCTTGGCGGCCACCGGTCGTATAGAGGCAGATTAAAGCTTCACGATCCGCTGCTGCGTCTCTATTCAGCAGTGACCGGTTGATGCATGCGTTTTGAGGAGGGCGCCCAGGTCCGGCCCGGCGTAACGTCTGGCTAACGTTCGGCATTTCGGCCCATTTGAGCAGCGATTTGGACCGCTGGCTGTCGTTGGATGATGACGGTCGGCGTCGCGCCAGCATCCCGCTACGCTGTCCGGCTAAACGGATGCACGCAGACGGCCATGACGGCGCGTCGACGTCTGGGCCTAAGTGAGTCAATCGTCATTGCCTCAGTGGCGCCCAACACCACAACAACTACCTCATTCTCCTCCGGCTTCCCTATTCGCCATGTCTTTCCGTCTTTTCATTTAACATACGACTCATACGACTACACGTCCTACTACTACTACTGCTACGACTACTGCGGCTACTTCGCTCCTGATTTCGTGGATGGACGCCCGCCCTCGGCCAACAACGTTGTAGGGCCGACAAACGACCGTCATGCGTATCGTCTGCAATTAGGAATGAAAACGGCCATGAAAGAGCGAATGAGACAAAGGTAGAGAGAGAGATAAACACCAAGGCTGAGGAAATAGAGAGACACGCACCTCTTAGGCGGAGGAAATGCTGGAAGTACACATACACTGTGACACAGTCAAAAGACAAATGGAAAAGGGCTACCACGGCATGATTGCGAAGGAAACAGAAAAAGGGGCTCGACAAGAAAGGGTAAATAGATGATGAGAGAAAAGTGATAGGGAAACCAGAGAATCAGAGAAACGTGGGGGGGGCAAGGGAGGAGAAAAGTTAGACAAGAGAAAGACGTTTAGTCTGATATGTCCAGAGCAAGTAGTGCCAACTACAATTACGTGCACGTGTGCTTTAAATTGACTTTAAACCGGTGCCGTTAAACGCTCGGCAGAGGGAACATATCGTTGTTTTCAACCCACCGTTATGGGTCCATCCTACTAACTAGAGCGGCAACACATGCTACGAACGGGCCAGCGGCAACCGTGTGCGTTAGCGGGGTCGACAACTGACGCGGACGCTGAACAGAGCAAACAAGTAGATACGAGAGTCGAGCTTTTACGCATGCATTCGCAGCTATCTCTATTTTTCATTTTCTAATGGCTCACACAACGCCCCCCTCTATTCTCTCACCTATTCCTGGTCTTTCTCTTTTACGCCCAAGCGTGAGAACTCCTAGACGGCGTCCTCACCCGTCGACATTTCGACGCTAGCCGGGCGTCTAATAGCGTTCTACGAGGGTTGGTCACACAATGCGAATATTCAGCTATTGGGCATAACACATATTTTCTCGCGCATCTTTCTCTCTGTTTCGCTCGCTATATATATATATATATATATATATATATATATATATATATATAATATATATATATATATATATATATATATATATATATATATAAACATATATATATATATAAACATATGTATATATATATAAACCCACTATCGTAGCCGTGATGACCATGTGGATGTGCCAGGCCCGAGACAAGGAGAAGAGGTTTGCACTGGGCAAGATGTTTTTAACGTTATCACTGGCATTGCTGCTGTTATCGCCTTACAACCAAGAAACTGACACACACCAACAATACAGTCAACCTAATTAGCTGTCGAAAGGTCTAGAGCAATGAGTTGGTTGTCCACCGTGAACCGTCCAAGAAAAGGGCACCTTGCCACGAACGCCGGCAGGTCTGACGAAACCTCCAGGGACGCCGATCAAGCCCCCTGTCTCAGCGTTCCGGCACGTTGCCGGCTAATCTGCTTTGCTTTTACTGTATTGTTTTGGGACGAACGTGAATGAGTATTTTGATAGCAGCCTTTGTCAGAGACCATGCAAAGTGTTCGGCCAAGCTGGAACGGGCCACGGTAGAGAAAACGCTGAGAGATCGACATCTTTCCATTTTCGGATAGATGCCTATTCTGGCAGCACGGCCGTATGCTGGACAATCGACAGCTACCAGAAAGAGTACTTTTATATGTATTACGAGATAATCATAATCATCAACGGCGATAACGGAGCGTATAAGCGTTTCTATTGATATTTCAAGAAAGTAATAGCAGCATACCTATAACGAAAAAAACAACGACAATAACAACAACAACAGCAGCAGCAACGACAACAATAGCGACCACAACGTTAACAATAACAAAAATCCTGTGTTCCCCACATAATTCTATTTAAGGCGCACTAAATCGAAACCCTGAGAGAAGAAGAGTGTGTGCTTCAAGTACGCGTCCGAAACGAGCCAACGTCGTTGAACGCTATGCTTATCGTGAGTTTTGCCATTTGTACAGACTACTACTACTACTACTGATGTCATTGCATTGGCTGCCGCTGTTTCTAGCCAGTAAATGGATGCACACCAAAGTGGGCGGTCGATATGGAAATATAGGTGCATCCACGATATAAAGAGAGCAGGCGTGCATCTGAAGAGTTGGGACAAGATCCGCGAGAGCGGTCATAAACGGAAAAAAATGATGAGAGGAAAACGGCGTCGGAGCTCGTACAAACTGAAACCTATAGTCAGATGTACATAGACAGCTGAAGGGTAGCCCAAGACATGCTGCTGACGTAAGGGATATGGGGGTGTGATGCGTTGTTCCTTTACTATCCATCTCTCTTTCACTCCTCCCCCCCTCTCTCTCTCTCTCTATCTATCTATCTATCTATATATATATATATAAATACACATATATATGTATATATTGTCCCTTCTTCCCTCTCTATATCCTTGTTGGTGTTCGTTATCGCGTCCAACATGCCCGCCCGCCATTCGTGTCACTCATCCTGCAAGTGGATTTTGACGTGAGCCTACATCGCCTCTCGTTTGCCAGCTACCAACCACTGGCACTTTCTGTTATTACGTCCACTGCAAGCTGCACGCTTTGCGCGACATGAACGCGCTATTACCTCTGAACGATTTCGTGTAAACCAGCGCTTCAGAATCGCGTTCCTGTCGTAGTAGTAGTAGTAGTAGTAATAGTTGATTTGAGATTGCGTAACTATCAGCAGCGGCGGCGACGACGACGACGACGGCGGCACGCTAACGCAGACAGTAGAGAAGCGGCAAAGGCAAGAGAAGAGCGAATACAAGGCCGTCCGTTGGTCGGTGTGCGGGACACGTCAGAATTGGCAGGCACGCAGGCAGCGTGCAGGACTCCAATACTCGCAATGTCGGTAATAGCTGTACAAGTAGTAGTAGTAGTAGTAGTAGTAGCGAAAATAAGAAACGAAAGCAGACGATGCACTAGACGCCGGCGTATCGTGACGCTCTCGCTGTGCAACGCACTACGGTGGCAAATTGGAACGGCGGGTCGGAACGAACAGAACGGTGATGCTGAAGGTAACGATGATGATGGTGATGATGATCGTGTTTATGATGGTGGCGAGAACGATTATGATGGTGATGGTGATGATGATGATGTTAGAAATGATCAGGCCGTGCGTGCGTGGCAAGCTCTTAGGCTACGACGAAAGACCCCCGGGAAGCGGCGAGCGGTCACGGATGGCCAAAAGGCGCTGGCAACCAAACACTTCGTCGTCTCTTTGACGACACACAGCGTGCCAGGGCGAGGGCTGTCACGGTATACGGGCTCTATTTGTCGAATCGCCGAAACTAGGCGTTACGAGAAACCCCGTACGTCCATCATTGCTCTCTCTCTCCCTCTCCTCTCTCTCTCTCTCGGTGTGGCCTTCTACTCGATGTAGGTAGAGTACATATGTGTACACAGCACCCATCCATTTAGATGTCAAACAGCATGCAAACATACGGCAAAGCTTATTTTGGTCACACGCAAATACGGCGACAACGTAGTATAGGCGTCGATAAATAATGTTTTTTTTTAATCGATGGCTCAACAGAAGGCACTTCAGGTCAGCAGCCTGACTAAAGGCCACTTCGTTCGTTCGAAATTATATTGGCGACTTACAACAGGCTTCACTGAAGTACACATCCGTCACCTTACTGACGGGCAGCGAAACGATCCCTTGCATGCTCGCACACACGTTCGATGCTCTCACGCGAACACATGTTCACTGGAGTATCATTGCTGAGCTCCGACACTTTACAGCAATTGAGCCCAGTAATGCCAATGGCAGTTGACCAGTTGCAGGATAGACCCGTCGTAAATCAAATCAAAGGAAAGACTACCTCGACATGATGTACCCCACTTAAGCTAGGCCTGTTGCAAGAAGTAAGCCGCTGGTTCGCGGATACATTTATGGCCTTCCTGTGTTCACTGTCGCACAGAAAAGTAGACTAAAACACGAATTTTAAAACTAACTTGCACTCGACACTACGCCCGATTGTTTGCTTCTGTGCAATTGTGATTTTTCTCATCCGATCTTTAAAAATGACAGTGGTCTTTGAGAACGACAACAACAACAGTAGTGGAAACGCTTTTGTTTAATAAATCATAAGATGGTATCACCTTCGTCGTTTTTACGGTAATCTTCTTTTTTCTCTGCTCAATATCGTGCCCAGTAGTTGCCCTATTACCTTTGTTGCTCCTACGGTTGTTGCCACATAGAGTCCTTGACTTGCACCACTAACATCAGCGTGTCAGGGTAGTTGTCAATAGCAGGGGCAGTACAGACAGGCATTAAAGTGAGACGCCATGAGGACGTCCATGCGTTCCCGTGGGCAGCCCCAGTGTCCCTTGTGTCGGCTGAGTCTACACTGCGCGAGCACAACGGAGGAAGCTAGCTGATCGAAGAGTTAGGACGACTTTCGGACTCTAACGTTGGTCTAACAGACCATTGGGACAGAGGAACAGAAGCAACAACAACGCCAGCAACAACAACAACAACAGCATCAGCCAGCAGGAATCGGGAACCAACTTCTTGCGTCGGTGTTGGTCAGAACCGCTAAAGCTGCTCTGATGTCGCTGACCACAGCGGCTGTCCATCGTTTCGTCCCTTGATCGGACCGACAGGGCTCGTTCCAGCACTTCAAATGCCGACGAGGTTGTAGAAGCAGGAACTGCTGCGAAGGCTGCTGTAAATTGTTGCCCATCCCGTGGCGTGTCTCCGGCTCTATGAGGTTCTCATCGTTTTGTTTTAGTTCTTCCACCGCACTACGAGTGGAGCAGCAGAGGCCGACCGGGAAGAGATGGGGGGGGGGGGGGCGCCACAGAAAAGCACAACCAAGCATGTTGAACCGAAACAAGCTGATTTTATGGCACACCCGTTTACCATTGGCTAGACGGCAAAAGCCCTACTAGGCCAGGATACAGCTCTGTGATAGCTCAATGGCTTCAAGCCATGAGTGCGTGACGTAATGTAATGCCGGCATATAATGCCGGTAGTCGTAATATTTAATGAAGGGGGGGGGGGGGCTATTCCTGAGTGATTGCCCTCCAATTTTGGCACTTTCTCGTACGCCCTTTGGGAGATGACCGCAGCCTGCTTGTCAAACGAAACAACGGCTTCATCCAACGAACGCTTCCATTGTCGATAGAGACTAGGTGTTGTTGTTGTATTTGTTGATACTAAACGACCCCACATAGCTTTTCAGAACGTCTTGCTGTGTCTGGTATTCTTCTCTGGGGTTGGTCTTCCTCATCCTTCGAGTACATATATATATATATATATATATATATATATCTAAGTGCGTATCTTCCACTTGAGGTTGTTCTGCTTCCCGGGACTCCTAAACGAAACTGCGGTGCCGCTATTAGCAGCAGCTGTTACACGGTCAAAATAGTTTATCAGTTCAAGCTAAAGAGCATCATCCAGATCCGTTCAAGCACCCTCATAGTTTATCTATATTCATGACAACTTAGGGCTTCGGACTTTTTCATAAATATACCGAACAGTAGCACATTATGGCGCATCGCCCAACAACTGCTTGAATCGCCATATGTCGCAATTTCAAGCTGCAACTGTAGCAACAGAGCAGAAGCATTGAAACCCTGAACCTAAATTAGAACTGTGATTGAGATAGTTAGTGTCCTTTCTAACACCCATGCATAAGTTTACGACCGCATATTCCTTATATGTTAAATATGAGTTTAAATAGAATGAAAAGCGTTATATATTTGTGTATATATATATATATATATATATATATATATATATATATTTGTATATGTATGTATATATATATATATATATATATATATTTATATATATTTGTATATGTATATATATATATATATATTTATATTATAATAATAGTTCTACAATGATAATCATAATTATTATAAATATATGCGAATTATTTAATTTAAATCTACGGCGGGATGATCCTTTCCTTCATCGCGAGCACCCTATATAAGACTCTCCTCGGTACGGCTGCGTAGGCTATTTGTTCAAAGTCTGTCAGAGAAAGGGCTTTAGGTATAATCGAACCCACTTTTTCGGAGTGATGGCTCATACGAGGCTACTCCTATGCCATCGATTCATCTTTACCGTTACAACCAGCCTTAGCGTGCTCATACTGGATTTATTTCGGATTTTTTGCTAGCAGACGAAACAGGGCAACGCTTACTCCGATTTTCACAATTAAGAAGGAGAAACTAATTCTACCCGAGCAGCAATCGGTCTTACGCGTGGCAGCGCCTCAGTTTTTTTAAAACCAAGCGTTAGCTATCTAAACTACCACTGCTACAATTGTTTGGTATGGTATTGTAAAGTGTTGTAATTTCGGAATACACACATTTTACTAAGATCATTTTGCTCTGCTAAGACGTCCGCTTTCCGTGTATACTGATACACATTTGAATCAAATTCGGAATCAATAGCCAACAAAAATATAGACGTAAAAAATAACACATTAGAACCCGTACACATTTTGTAACCCGTCGATGAATCATAGGAAGTTTGTACAATGTTACGTTAAAGAATAGTGCTAGAGTAACAGAGATAAACCATGCTAATTCAAGTGAGACCGACCTAATTTTTCCTAGGCTCACATGTTACAATACAGTACAGTAACTATACGAGGCCATAGTCTATTATTATGGTATATTCGGTTTCGTGTATTATTATGTGTATCTATTGTTTTAGTTACGTGCCGCACCAACTAACAAAACACATTTACATTTAAAAAAAATTACTATATATATATATATTAACTGGGAGATGGAAACAACGTAGACATTCTTTGTAGACGTATACGCTTATAACGTAAATATGCTGTAAACGCATTTATAACCTTATAGTTATATTCAGTCCGCACACAGTATCAGTGACAACAAGAATAACATTCTTAACGACGATTGCTATTTAAATTAATAAGTTATTACTACCACTGTTATTGCAGCTGCTGGTAGCAATAGTCTAGTTTTACTGCGACTCGCAGCGTCAGAGGCCAAACAAATAAATAATGCAAAAACATATCTGGCCTATCATTCGTTAAGCTCGTGGGTTTTCCTCTAGGGTGTAAGAAAAATGGGTTCGACAAGGATAACACTATTGGCACTAGTAGATGTTTCATGCATCAAATTGATGATAGAAAGACGAGAGAGCGATAAATCGAGACCGGAACCGAGGCTGGCAGGAAACTTGCACTATAGAGAGCATACCTCGAAGTGTGATGATGTGATGGGGGAACTGAACAGCACCAACAACACCAACAACACCATCAACAACAACAACGACGACGAGGCTGCTGGTAGCCGATTGCAAAGCTCGGAAAAGTCATCATCTAAACATGAACTTGCAGAGCGAGGACGTCTCTTTCTTCGTTTTCCTCCTCCTCTTCTCGGGCTACCGTTTGTGGATTCCTTCGTGCTTTGGCTTATTTCTCTGACTCTGCCTCCCGGGGCTTCAAACGAACGTGCTCTCTACAAAGAGCGAGAAAGAGAGAGAGAGAGAGCGCGCGTGCGGATAGACAGACAGAGGTATAGAGAGAAAAAGCTGAATTCCTAAAAAGTTTCAAAGTTTCAAATAAGATTCTCCCGGTCGTCCTCTTCTGCTCTTGCCGCCACGGCTGTTGCCAACCCCTGAGCCCCTCTCCAACCTTTGCCCTTCCCCGACGTCAGCACCATTCCTACTCTGCACACACACACATACACACACGCAGGCGTCTCAGTCCTTCCATGCCATACACTTACACATAAACACGACGTATATATGTATGTGTATAATATATATATATATATATATATATATATTATATATATATATGTATATATATATAGTATATATATATATATTATATATATATATATATATATATATATATATATATATATATATATTTATGTATATATATATATATATATACGCGTCC
Source organism: Dermanyssus gallinae (assembly GCA_003439945.1). Taxonomy (NCBI): domain Eukaryota; kingdom Metazoa; phylum Arthropoda; class Arachnida; order Mesostigmata; family Dermanyssidae; genus Dermanyssus; species Dermanyssus gallinae. Next base: position 39,542 of record QVRM01002626.1, on the reverse strand, counting down.
GATACAACGTTCACATACACGTTGTTTCTAAGGAGCCCCGCAAAGGTTCGCGGCAAAGGTACCCCATCGTTGGTCCGAGCCAGTCGACGAACGAGCGTTGCGGCCGCGTTAGCTTGCGACTAACGACGGTGTTACACTATCACGAACTCGCAACTGCATTGCAAGGAATTTGCACGGACAACGGGAGACAGCAAACTCCTAGGAGACGAATAGGCGAGAAAACGACAAGAAAACAGCAGCAGAAACGCTGCGATGGCGCGGCGGTGAAGTGCTCGCAAAAAACTGCTGCTCGGCCGAAATTGTAGGCCCGCTCTCTCGACGCCCTCGTGATGTTCTACTGCAACGCCAGTTCTGCCCCCCCCCCCCCCCCCCCCCCCCCGCGACGCTGTAGTGATACGGTAGCACATATACGCACAGCACCTCTGCGCGTTAACAGTTCATGCGCAAGAAAGTTGGACGTTCTAGTTAGCTAGGGCACTGCCTCTATTCGTTGCCGTTTACAAGCTACTGTCATCGGGCTGACTAGGGTGCATAACAAGTCTAGCTAAGCGCTACACATTATTGAGAGAAAGCTGAACTATTCGATCAGCTGCTACGGATGTCATCTTGCGGGGCACACCCATGTGTACCCACTAAGATGACATGCGTTCACATATGTATACATACGTCACGCACGTTAAGACACAACAAGATATATTTGAGCGCCAATCTGCAACCTACAACATCTCAACCGCCAACCAATTATCCGTGCCGTGTATAACGTCTAACTCCGCGCACGTAGAGAAGAACGCACTCTACGGTCAGGGGGTAAAGACAGACCCCGCTCACTTGGGGGGCTTGGGGGGTTAGGGCTTGGCCACCGGAAGCCGTGGGTTGTCTGACAGGTGTGACGGTAGTCGAGCCCGCATGTAGGTCACACGTGGTCGAACGTACGTCAGCATTCGCCTCATGCGTTCATTTATCATAGCTTTTTCAAAGATTTATGGTGGCCACATCAGGGGTCGTTGCAGCGGTTTGTGAAACCGCTGAAACTCAAAGTTCCAGCCGACGCCAGCCAAGCCGAGTAGGAATTGGCCAAGCATTTTGTCGAAAAATGCCTCCAAAACGCAGCGAGTGATACGGTGGTAAATGGTATAACTTGTGCTAGAATTATAGCGGTCCACATAGGATGAGTGTGTGCTGGCCCCGAAGCTGTTCTACGAGTGCACGTACGGGTTACTCAGCGAGATTCAAGCTTCCTTAATTGGCGTCTGGCGTCTGTCTGTCTTTGGAACTAATCCTGTCAGCTGCGTAATAGGACCACAGAAATAAAGCGACCACAGTGCCGCGAAGGAAATAATGAGTGCGTTTTAGCTCAAGGAAATTAGGCATTTCTGGCACCGACGAAACGAATGTTCGCTGGCTTGACTGTAAAAAAATTACAAAAATTATATATATATATATATATATATATATATAACAGGAGTTCTACGGAAACGCCGGTACGGATAGAGGTGATAAATGTCAATGTGGTACAATTTGCTTGAATCAAATTATAGCCGATAGCTATCAGCTTTACACGTACACAGTGACCCCCTGGCCGACCAATACGAGTAGCCGGTGGACAGATTTCTCGACGTTTTTACTTTGAGAAGAACATACTTGGACACGCAAAGGTAATGTTATAAACTCAATTAGCCCTTTATCAATAAACGCAGCCACGTCGACAAACTTGATGGTATTAAAGTTCTCCATATTCAATTAGGTACACTGATTGCAAGTGCCTTCTCCTCTATTTGTTAAGAGTTTAGAGACTATTAGTTCTAAAAATATGACTCTGTACGCCGACCCCCAGGCGGACCTGTTCTTTCACGTGTTCCGAAAGGGTCAAATAATTCAAATGCAAATCCCGTTCTCCCATTTGAGCAGAGTCTATCGAAAGAAGCCTTGGCTTTGTCTGTCTCCCTACCAAGTAAGCTCCCTCTTCTCAGTCACCAACCCCAAAGTTAAACTCAAGGAAGGCACCCGGCGCACGTGCCCGATAAACGCGAGCTTCTTCGACAAACTCTTTCCGACGTACTTCTTTCCCCTAACTTTTGGCTTTTCCACTAACGGTCCCTTTTCTACATCTCATCGCTTTAACCCATCGTATGCTTACAATGGGTTAAGGCGATGTCGTGCGTATGATCGTACGCCAAGGCTTGCGCGCTGTCGATAAAAAAGGATGTCATGAACTTTTGCGGAGCACTATTGCTACTCTGAAGGCTATCAGATAGTCGCGACACAAAGTACAAGCGAAGACTTTCCTTGCAGGGCTCGACTACTAACAACATTTTCAGGTTGTCCCGACGACTAGACCGACGACTAGAGGCGTCATCCGAGACCAAGTGGCAAGACACAGTCACTGGTGGCGATGAAGGAGAACTCACTTAGGCGCGCTGTTTCTACATTGCAACAAACAATTCTTTTATTTGCTAAAACGTTGAAAGAGTCCGAAGTTGCCAGGATCACAACGTGGCAACTACCGAACATTTGGCAGCTCCGGCAATACGGTGAGACCACTCTCAGCACTGTTGCGGAGCTGCGCGCTCTAACTTCGCGTAGCGCTCGCGTAGTCGTGACAATCGCCAATCGTTTCGCGCCGAAATCAGCGAATGCCAGCCGTCAGATCCGGGTGTGCTTGTTAAATAAAGCAAAACCATTACAATGTGGCTTCTGGAGTTTGGCGCATTTGCGCATCAACCGTATCACCTGTTCACCACTTCATCGAAGACCTGGGTCAGTCCACCCAGTGAGCTCAGACAATTGCATCCAAAGCAGGTAAGAGTAGTAGTGGTAGTAGTAGCGTTTGGCCGAGCAGCTTTAGTCGTGTTTTGCTCGCGGCAACGAGCAAGAGCTGTCTCTTCCGCGAAGACAGCTCATCGGCGTGCGCGTGCCTGACGTGCCTTTTCCCACCACCATCATCATCATCATCACCTCCATCATCATCACCACCACCACCATCATCATCACCACCACCACCATCATCATCACCACCACCACCATCATCATCATCACCGCCATTATCATCATCACTCGACATAAGCTTCGTCGCAAGACGTACAGCCGGCACTTACCTACCTGCACGGCTGAGCTTTCGGGCAGGCGTCTGTCCGGCGGGGCAGCCGGTGGGCCGGCTGGCTAGAGTCCCCTTAGAGGTCTGTCACGCACGTCATCATTGTAAGAGGGGGGGGAGGAACGGCGGGGGTGGTGGCGGCGGCGGGGGCACAAACTGCTCGTTCTGTACCACTACTACTACTGTACTTACAGCTCTGCTGGCGCGCACACACAGCTGCGCCAAATTGGAATTGTTATGAAGCAAGAAAGAGAAATAACAATAATTCTCGCATGCCTCCCGTTTCTCCTCGTGCAGCTCTCCGCCCTTATCCGGCTGCCCTTCGTTATCGTGCGTGCCGGTGCTGCGCGGTGTCGCTGGGGACCCAAGTCCCAAGATTCCTCCTGCTCCCGCTCTTCCTTCTCTTTCTTCTCGACATGTTGTTTTCTCTCTAGCCTTCATCGTGCCTCATCGAAGAACCAACACGATATATATCGAGGGTACGAATAAAGGGGTATGATGAAGAAAGACAGAGAATGAGAGAGGGAAAGAGAGAGGAAGATAATAAGAAAGAAATAGTGCGTGAGTGAGACAACGCGAGACAACGAATACGACAAGCTACTGAGATGCACGCTGACAGTTGCAAGTTCTCATACATAGCTTGTCGTGTGTACTGCAGCACGCTAATGTACGCACAACGACAACGGCGACGACGGCGACGACGGTGACAACGATGACAACGACTGGCCTCATGCCGAGAAACGAGTTGGGCAAGGATTTAGCCGCCGTGCCGCCGGTCGGTGCAAGCGAGCAAGTGCGCAGGCACGCGGGCGAGCCAGCAGCTGACCCGCATCGGAGAGAATCTTCGTAGCTTCGACGTTGTTGTTGTTGTTCGCAGACTGCTGCACAACCCTCCTGCGGGCACGTTTCTTAGGCGGCTGGAGCGCGTAAAAAGAGAACAAACGAAATTGCTGTGCAGGAGAGGCACATAGAGATATTTACGTAGACAGACAAAAAGTCCGGCAGAGAAAAAGGGGGAGGCTGGCGAGCAAGGGAGAGATAGAAAAGGGTGGGAGGTAAAGATAGAGAAGAGAGAGAGGGAGAGATAGAGAAGAGAAAGAGGGGGGAGATAGAGAAGAGAGAGAGAGAGAGGAAGAGAGGAAGGACGCTGGCGCCTGTCGTGACGAGCGATCCTTCAAACACGTCGCAGGCGGGTACGGATAGCCTGAGAGGCAAACTCTGTGACGGCATTCCATAGCGGAGCCGGCATGGAAGGGACGCCTATCGAGAGGCAGGCGGCTGACACTGCCTTGCATAGATCACGTCTACGGCATTGCTGATTTTCCACTCGGTTACCCACAGCCAGCCAGCCACCAAGCCACCGACGTCGGGACGACGAGATTGTCCCGCGACCCAAAGGCTATCTATCTATCTATATACGCCGATACGCAATCACATCCAGAGAGAAGGACACGCAAGTACACTCACACACGGGCACAAACATACGCATCCCCACAAACATACGCATGCTCATGTGGCTGTAGCTATCAAGTCGATTCGCAACCCTTGCCGCCGATATTCGCTCAGGTCTTTTTAGCGAACGCGCGAATCTTGTGGCGCGACAGGACAAGCGAAGCGACTTGACCAAGATCGACAGACTAATGCTGCAAAACGCAGGGTGATGGTCGAACGGCCAGAGAGAACAAAAAGTGACGTTCGACCTTTTTTCTCTCGGTTGTGTTGACACTTACCTTGTGGAATGACGCTAGTTGCAGTCGGTTGGCCGCGTTGGCAGCAGTTTTTGGCACGCACTGACTGCCGCTCTTCTTGCACGCGGTCTACACGCGCTATCTAAGTGCAATCAATCCAAGCGGGACGCTTCTGTAGGTAGATAGGTAGGTAAGTAATCTGTCTGTGTTTTGCACGTATGTTGTGTGCACGCGTTATTTACTCGCACGGTCAAGCTGATCAACAACCTCCACCATCTCCGCACTCGTAGGGATCACCTCCATATCAGCCCCTGCTGTATGCGCAGGTCATGGCGCACATTTGCACAGATCTAGCACACATGTAAACATATACGCGCTGACACCACAGATGAACATATATATATATATATATATATATATTTGCGGAAGGTTGTGATCGCCAACGGGCCTATGACAACAGGAAGGCAACACAACAACAAGAACAAACGCAATAATCGACACTGACAATACACCACCAGCAGCACTGCCACCTCCACGACCACGCACTGCCAAGGATCACGCTGGCCTCATCGCCAGAACTGAGTGACAAACACCACTTCTACCCAGAATTACGTGTGCTGTATACTGTAACTGCTATCACCACTCACTCTTACAACTATCCCTACTACTATTACTACTACTACTACTACTGTCACTGTGATGTGATTAGCGCAGAGTCTACTCCGAAGTGCGGGCAGACAGGCGTTGGGATAGACGGGCAAGCGTACAGAGGATAGGTAGGGTGACTTGTAGCCCTTTCTTCCGTAGTCCGAGCCCTCCGATAGACGACAACAACGCTGCTGACGCTGACGTTGACGACGACACTACACTACAGGTGGTGGACCACCGTCTTGCTCCCTGCAGCAACAGTAACCACTGAGCAGAGATTATGGTAACGCGCACATACACTACTATCGAGAGAGAGACAGACAGACAGAGGCAGAAGTAGCCGTAGCAGCAGCAGCAGCAGCGGCAGCACCAGCAAACGAACAGGACAGATTGCACCAGGCCAGAGAGCAGCTATCAACACAGCTATCAACAGGCCGTCTACAAAAACAGGCGGCACCGATCTTTGACTGCTTGATTGCCTGCCTGCCTGACTGACTGACTGATCTACCAGCCAGCTCGCCGTGGCGTCGTGGCACCGAACGCCGAATCACAACGAACGACCCACAGACCCACAAAGACACACCGGCTCATTGAAGCAAACAAGAACAAGAACAAAAACAAGAAATAGAAGAGAAGAGACAGTAAACACAACGGCTGCTCGTCTGACCACTGACTCCGTCCACTGGAGCGTTTGCTAGCTAGATAGCTAGCCGGATGGATGGAGGCCCGCCTGGCGCCTGGCCGGTCGTCGTTGTTGTCGTTGATGTTGACAGCCTAACTCGCTCGCTCGCTGCGTGCTTGCTTGCTTGGTCGCCCGGCCGATGATAATCCATCCCGGTGCGCCACACGAGGGCGCTTCTTGCTGCCGTCTGTGCTGCGAGCGCGCGAATAGGCGCGAGAAACCACCAGCGGCGCGTGAGCCTTCACCCCGCTAACTGAACTCGTCGTTTCGCCACGACCGAAGGCCAGTTACCCTTCCCCGGGAGCCGGCACGCTCTCCACCGCCGGGAAATCCTCTCCCTTTTACTCCTTATTTTTGCCTTTTCTACCCTCCCTTTTCCGCTCGTTCTCTCTGTATCTCTATGTATGTTTGTACGTATATATATATATATATATATATATATAATATACATCCTGCCCTTTTACACACTCTCTCTTTCTCTCTCTCACTCTCTTGCTCCTCCGGGCTCTCACACATACTAGCTAGTTCTTTGTTGTCGTCGTCCCTTGGCCTCTTCTCATCCTATGCGCTCAAGTCCTCGGCCTGCCCTCGGCGCGCCTCGACACTTGCCGACGTAGGACGGCGGGCGGCACCACCCTCCTCCTTCACTCTTCTCGTCACAGGGTTTGCTATCGCTGACGGTGGTGGTGGCGGTGGCGACGGCGGCTGCAGAAGCAGCAGCAGAGGCAGCAGTGGAAAGACTGTCCGCCAGGCGGCAAGCTCTTGCTTGAGCTTGCGAGAGACTGAAAGAGAGAGAGAGGGCTGGTTGGTTGGGACGTGTAGTGGTAGTGATGGTGGTGGTGGTGGTCCCTATGGGAACAATTGGGACTGTACGTAGCTACTACATGGGGCAACGGGGGTCCGAAAGAGGTCCGGTGGACTGGGCGCCGCTGGTGAAGGGGTGCGGGGTCTAGGGGAAATGATCTAGGGTGAAGAAGCCGGCCGGCCCGCCGAAGCAAGAAGACGGGAAGACGACGCGAAACAACCCAACGTCGAAGACCAACGACGAAGACCGAGCAGGAGCAGCGGGAAGAGGACGCGGTAGACAACGATGAAAAAGCAGAAGAAGAAGAAGAAGAAGAAGAAGAAGAAGAATAAGATGAAGAAAAAGGGCTGGCCCACACAAAACGACGACGACGCCGCCCCGCTGTACTGCGCCGCAGAGGAGGCCCAGCTGTCAATCAGTTAGTTGCCGCTAATTCCGTCCGCTCCCACCCGCCGCTCGTCTGCCCGCTTCCCTCCTGTGCGCCTACCCGCTGCTACACAATACAGCTATTTCGTACTACTTCTTGTGACGAGAACAACACCGTGAACACTACGCTGAGAGGACGACGACGACGAATACTATTCTATCTGTACCACTACTACTACTACTACTACTACTACTACAACTGCGACTTGTTTTAATTGACTGCGTGTTTGACAACCATTTCCATGGGAAGGAAATACGTTTCGTTTGACGTCGCTAACTACTACTACTACTACTACTGCAAGTTCTGCTAATGCTAATACTACTTCTACTACTATTGCCCCTACAAGATTACTAATCTAACCAGGATACTACTCAACTCATCTACTTGCCATTGTTAAGTGCTTCACGGCCGCTGCTATTGCTGCTATATTTTTCTTAGGCTGTTGCTGGTGGTATCCAACCACCAGGCCCCTCTGCTACGCGTTGTATGTCGTTTAATTGGTATATTTACCCAGTTTCTGTCGGACGGAAATCCAACAGCCTACCCCTCTCGCACTAGTCAAAACGAGATTGTCATCGGCAAAAGTGATACCATTGGCTTGCCGTCCTTTAGCCCTGGCCCACATGTTCTTGCAGAGCGCTCAACAATGAGGTGGAGGCAGCGAGAAAAAGAGAGGAAGAGACAAATATATATATAGACAGATAGAGAGACTGAGAAAGAACTAAAGAGCTCCAGATTGAGTGAGCGGGAGAATGAAAACAAGTGGTCAACGAAACAACATCAGGTCAGGAAACGGCCCTAATGCGTCGGCCTAAAGCCAACGTTGCGAGAGTACGGCAGCAGGCAAAGCCGTACAAATGCATACGACGCATCCAATCATATAGCAGATATAAGTTTATATCATAAAATATTACATCATACGACTTAGCTGCTTCCTTAGCGAGGCCGCTTCGTTGTACATAGTAGGCTCTAGCATGTACGTGCGCGTTGAAGATACGCCATTGAACCTCATTCGTTCACAGATCTTTGCGTGAAAATTATGCAAAGCAACCCCTCAACTTTCTGACGTCCCTAAAATAGCTGGCATATGCTAATCGATTTCAGCTCATGCACACAACAGACCAAGCAGGACGTTACTGTTTAGTCTTAATGAGGCCCCCGACGACAACAGCAAGAACCTGTCGAAAAAGGGCAAGGCAATACACAAAACGAGCCGCAAGCTACTTACTATGCTGAGGGGACTCAAACACTATCATTTTACGAAGCCCGGAAAATTTGATGGCCCATTCACGTAACATGGCAGCGGCGGCTCAGAGAAGGCAGTAAGCGGGGGTCTTAATTTCCGCGCGTCCACCCTAAACGACTTTGTTCTGCACGCAGACGCAGAAGCAGTACGAATGATAATAAGACAAGCGGAGTGAAGTTCTGGAGGAATAAAGTCGTTCAGATGGTTACTACCTGAAGTAATATTAGGCTAGGAGTCGATGCCCTCTTACATGTAAAACAATATAGATCATCAGCGAGATTCATCACATGCGGGATATTTACGCAACAAGTTGTCCGACCGCAGAACGTAAAACCGTGAGCCGCTTAGGTGGCCACGCCTCAATTCTGCAGAGTACGCGCTTGGGAAACATGAAACTTCTGTTGGCATCCCATGTCACTGTGGCGGATTGATGGGAAGCGATTGAATACGATAGCAGGCGCAATCGGGCTTTAGAGAATTGAAAAATTATCTCAGTGGTCGAGCGTGGCCGATCGAAAGCAGGTAATTCTTGTTGCTGTCGATTGTCTAAATCGTCCTCACAATGAGAGAGCACTGGCGTTCGTGTGTACACCATTAGGACGAGAGCCATATCCTAATGAGAAGAGGCAACCTGATCTGTCATCTACCCATAAGGCTGGAAAGTCTTTTAAGAGGCAGTCTTTCAAAACCATTTCACCGCTATCCTCCAAAGAAAAGCATAGAGCTTCAGAAGTGGCTATGTGTGATCCTGCAGTACTTCTGTATGCCTAGTAACCTAAATATATCAATAGCAACCAGATAGTCAGACTCTCCTTGGTGTGTGTGTGTGTGACTCCCCAAAATTGCAATTACTTCAAGGTAAGTACCTTCTTCAGAGAACCAAATAGAAGATCCGTCCGGATTTTGCTAATATAGGACCTTCCACAATATTTCTTCTAGAATGAAATATGTTTTCACCTATTTTCGGCCCATTTACAAAGTTTATCCGGTTTTGTTCGGAAATGTTGCACTTTTATGTAGGCTTTTTAAACAGATCCTTGTGACTGTGTGGCATGATCAAGTACAGAAGTGCACCATCGAAGCGTGTCATCTTTTCTAATGCGTTACATACGTTTATACACACCTGCCATGTTCAAATACATAAAATAGGTCCCCTACACCTGTGTAGACATTTAAGCTTAATATGACACCTAAGCGCTATCTTAATGCCTGTAATTCTGAGTCATTGTATTGGCGCCATGGTGGGGCGCACTGTCTAACAGGGTTGGACAAATACGAACTAGGTGGCCGGACTGCCTGCTAACTGTTAGACGTAATGTTAAAAATCGTTTGAAATACGCAGCAAGTAAATTGATTGTGGTTGTTCTCTAGGAAACAAGCTGACTTTCTTACAGTTTACTGTTTGGATGGGCGACCTACCGGTCTGTATCAAAAGCTGCCATCTCGGCGTCAATCGACTGCCTATATATATGCATGCGACTTACGACGTTCATAGCTTCAGCCACTTTTATCCTTACAAAGCGTTGGCATCATTAGAATGATACCAGGCAGCGATAAAGTGCTATACTGAAACTCCTTGGCGTTGTGGCCGAATGGCTTCGTTGAAGCGGAGAGAACTTGATATACGTTAATCAATTTGCATGCCTCAGGCCAACCATCTCTCCTGCAGGCGAGTTTAAAGGCATGTTACAGAGCGCCCTGGGAGGCCGTGATTGCAATTCTTCCAATAGAAGAGCGGATGTCGCCGCGCACCGCCCGTCATCTAGATCAAGTTAACGAAGACTAACTTAGCTACTCTGAGGTAAAGCCTGTGCTCCTGAAATGTGTACTTGGAGTACGTGTCTATTCTCGTAACAGACCTAGTTCTACCTACTAGTAACGACCTCGCTGATTGCAGAGAGAGAACCTAGGAGTGGGCTTGAGTGCTTTCGACGCCAGAGTGAAAGACTTTTATTAATGACTATGAAACCAAAATGGCGGAAATTGACCCCGCGTGTTACCCGACAAGCGCACTATAGAGCTGAGAGATAAAAAAAAAACTTGTTAACGCTTATATGCAGTGCACGAACCTCACCTCACAGTTCGCCATACACTAGGCTTCTATGATCGTAGCGAGCCGTGTACGTGCAAATATTGTAGCAGCTCATGTCATCGCACCACGATGATCACGGGGTCAGAGTGGGGTCTACGCCATGACTGGCCGTCGTGATCTTCTGTGTAGAGTTGCAACTATGTACTGTGTAGGCTTTTGAAGAGACTATCACTTAAGTATATTATATAATCAATCGGATGTAGAAGTAAATTATATATATATCTTTTCCACATCCGTATCGATATATATATATATATATATATATATATACTTTTTTGCACACAGCTGGTTCCGCCTTCCGGCACCGGCCAACCACCATTGAGCCACCATTGTGACGCCTGTGGCACGGTTTCGTTGGCCTGATACGAGATAAATATTAAAGTCGGCCGCCAAAGTTTGTATTGAGTCGGGGCGTTTCTATTACGGTGCCGTCGTTCATCGATCCGCATATGCATAGCCTATAAACGTCGAGGCACGATACGACAACGACGACGGTATGACTATGACGACGACGAAGACGACGACCACGGCGACGGCGGCGACAACTGACAAGGTTATGAGATCGATGACAGGTTGAAAGGGCTCTCGAAAACTTGACCCGTACGCGTGCGTGGAGATGCACAGGAGGTAAAGTTTCGGGGGCCTGGGCACGTGTAAGCGCTATTCGGCGCTATTGACACAGCGCCGCGCGGTCACCGAGGAGCCACCACCTCAACAAGCGGGTATCAACAAAGCCCTCGAAAGTACAGGAGCAGCTGCAGCTGCTGCTCACTCACCCGCTCACTCACTCACTCACTCATTCAATGCAAGAGGATCAAGCCGCGGCCAAAACGTGAGCGACCAAAATGAGTGAAGTCCGTTGAACGACGGACGAAGGACGTACGGAGGGCTCACGCTGCAGAATTGAACAATAAGCCAGCTGTCACGGCGAAAGCCTACTCCCTTGACATGACAACGACAACGACGACGACGACAACAACGACGACGGGAACTGCCGCTACAGCCCAGTCAGCCGGCGGTGGTCCTGCGGCACTCAGAGGAAACCACCACCGATGTCAGGAGACAAAGCGTAAGTCTGCGCGCCCTGGCGCCTGTCATGGACGAGTCGCAGCGTATGAAAAAGCAGAACAATAGAACAAGAGCAGCAAACGCTGGCAGACGCTGCTTAGTTACCAAAGGTCTAGCCTGGTGCCATGCATCAATATCTATGTATGTATATGTTATATACACACGCGTATAAGAACATGCCGGTATAATCGGGTTTTTTTGTCATGTGTTGACTTATGGTTCTACCGCAAACGTAGATTTCGCACAACTATGTATAGAGGAGAAAAAAAACTCAGAATAACTACTTTTCTAAATTTTGTCCTAAACAAGACGTTTCTGCCCCCTCCTCCTATTTGGGAAAAAACATTTCTTTGCCGGGTTCTACCAAACCTTAAATACGTTCATATGTTATGATACGCCCTGTATATATATATATATATATATATATGCATGAATGTTAAAAAGAATATCGTCAACCTACATCAGTTAGTTCGGTTTAGTTTACATTATTTACGAATGTCATCGTCTCAGTGGAATAACATTGAAGATAACAAAATATTTGGTTGATGTCCTTATCCACTTAGTGACTTTCGCCACAGAAAAAAATGGTCTATTTGCAGTGTGTGGGAAGTGTGTTAAGTAGGCTAGATAGAGAAAGGTAAACAGCGAGAGATCTAAAAGAGTGATGGCCCTGAGCTAACTCTAGTCAAATTTAGCTTGCGTATTTATTTAGGGTAACATTATTTAATTATAATTGCATTGCGACCTAAATTCTTGTATTGCATACAGACGCGGAAATTGCTCGACAGGAAAGCGCACCTAACGCACGCGAGAGCCAAGCGACGTTCAGCGTTCAAACATTGAATCAACCAGTTTATACATACATACATATGCCAGCATAAAATGTCGTGACAAAAATTAATCTAACGATTTTAAACTGTGTAAAATGTATGTATTTATATTGACTTCACCCGTGTCACCTGTTGGTTGTCGGTCGTATGTTGGCACTACAGCGAAAACTCGTCATGAATAGGCAGCATTTACCTGTGCAGCGCAAACTGTTCTTTGTGAGTGTTTTCAGACAGTCGTTTCGAGCTTGACGCTCGACGAAAATCGACGCACCTAGTTTGTGCAAGTGTATTATTACTACGTCGTCTGGGTGTACCAAACAGAGTCTCCAATGGCACGTCCAAGACAAAGCGGCGTAACCGACTGAGTTGTCAATAGACGGAGTGATTGCGTATTTTCAATTGGGATGACGAGTCGATTCGAGAGAGACGACGGGTTTCCGATCCCAACTTCCGTCCCGGCTTATTGACGACTATCGTCGTCGGCCGGTATTTGCCGAAATCGTGCCGGCGCATCGAGCGCCGATCCTGGTCCCCGAATTGCCGTCGACTTTTAGGAGTCCTCTCCCGCCTTTACGGCCCACGAACACACGACAGTACCCGCAATGGTTACGCGAAGAATTCGACAAGGCAGCACGGTAGCGCCAGTAGGTAGAATAGTTGTTGAATTCGAGGGACGTGGGTTACTGTGGGGGGGGGGGGGGGGCACAGTCCACAGTCCAAAGAAACGGCCAGATTAGCTAAGACTCTTTGTTGCGAATATGTAGACCGGGTTCGTGGTGCGTCCCCGCGCCCAGGCTGGTTGACAAAGACCCAGAAACACGTTTACCGTGACCTGTCGTGGCGCGTTGTATGGAGTAAGCAAAAGCCTGCAAAGCATCCAGTCGGGTTAAGCACACTGTCAATATATTTTTGTTTTATCATTTCTCACGATTCTGTGATTTTCATATATATATATATATATATATATATATATATATATATATATATATATATATATATATATATATATATATATATATGTGATGCGAAGCAAACGTTTGCATAGTGAAAGACACGAGCTTTATATGCAATATAACTATTAGCAGACGCAGAGCCGCGTTCAACCTCTTGGAAGGCACTATGGCGCAAATGAGGGTCGACATATGCCTAAGTGCTAGACCAGCGCCGAAGGCGCGGAGAGATGAGGTTTCCTCGTACACCTAAACAAGTGCGGCCAACCATCCCTTGTCGCCACAACTGTCACCAACTGTTAGCCAAAAGGTTTTATATTGTACTATATTGACACGAAGCTCTATAGAAACGAATGCGAACGAATACACGAGAGGTAGTCTCCTCCGTAGAATCCTTATCTCAATTGTTCTTTAAAAATGTTCAACAAGGTACTTCTCAACTTCCTTGTTGAATACATGTAGGGCTTTTGCGTCGCATGGCAAACCATGGGGGAGCTTAGTCTAGGTTACCGCTGCTATGAAGATAAGCCCTTGGAGAGAGAGAGAGAGAGAGAAAGAGAGATGGTAGCATTCTCTTGTGTTCTCTCGTAGAATAACGAGATCACGGCTCCGATCCGTCGTAAGATTCTTGCTCGGGATTGTTTTAAAGCGCCTGTCGAGCACATGCTCCACCAGGAGCTTGCCTACAAACCATTTGTAGATGTGTTTTTGTTGTTGTAGCTTTGTAGTAGGTAAACAGGCCGACAGTGCTCGCAATTTTAATGTATCTGCGAGCCTGCGAGAACGCACGTCACCACTTGAGGCCAAGAGCGGCCCTCAGTGCATCGCTTGAAACTAGCTGAATTCTTAGCGCCACTACGCGTTTTCCCACACTCTAACACAGCAACTTAGAACAGGTTCTTCAGATGCCTCGTACGCATGCTTTCATCACACGGGCAGGAAGCTCAGCTGCGCGCACGAAACTGGGGCAACCGTTATGCGCCCTTCAGAAGTTATAGGAGCTTCTAGAAGAGACCACTTCACGCCCTCTTGCAGTGGGATACCGTCAGAGCCAGAGCTGACATGACCGCATCTATACTTCGAACATTTTCAAGGAGATTGACTTGACATAGACTTGAGCATATCTTGCGGAATCAATGTTCATTTTCATATCCTCATGATGGACGAGATAATTCGAGAGAGTGCATCGACTTGAAAACAACAAGCCTTGTTTTGGAAGCATTTAAGCTCAGAACAGAGCAAATGCTGCCTATGTTCCTCGAACATTTTTTTTACTCTACAGACATCTTCACTCAGTGCGCTCCGTAGTGCGTTAAAATAGTATCGGCGTATTATCCGCCAATAATAAATTCTGCTCTGATTCACTGCAATGCGACAAATCTGCAATGCGACAGTACATGGGCTAGCAGTCTTACAAACTATCCGACAATAGTGTTGCATCTACATAAAGATGTTGCAAATTGTTACTATAATTTACATAATCTCGCGTTAAGCAAAAAACAAAAACACGCTGCTAATTGCAAATAACATAAAACATTTCAGTCACTGTCCGACGGAGTAGGAGCGTCAAACTAAATCTTCGTATGCACACAGGCAGCGCAGCTGATGGAGTAGTCTCGAAACGTATGTTGGGTATCATCCCAAAGTGTATGCTGGGCCAGGCAGGATCGACGCTCTGTAAGTAGCATGACTGACGGCTAAAGGGATTCTGTTTCGTCGTTGGGCTAATGATGCTTCCTACGACAAACTGTCATGGAAAGCTTTCTATTACCTGGCGACCCGGCTCTTCGCAAGTGACTGAACAGATCTCGAAATCCTCACGCGGAGACTACAAGGTGCTCTCAAGCATATACGAAGTATCAGATGTCTGCCTGCCTGGCCCTTACGAAAAGATCGCTGCACTGCGTCTCTCGACGAACGTGCGGAAAGCAGCTAAAACAACGGTTTGGGTATAGCATGTTATGTGCGTACTCAATATGAGTGAAATAATTGTGTTAAAGGTGAAGATAAAATAACATGGTGCACAAACGTAAACAAAAATGGCCTAGGACCGAATCTTCAGGGACTCCAACATTTACTCTTGCTTCACCCGAAGTCTATTTACCAATTTGAATTTGGAGTTTCTTGTTCTCAGATACGAAGCAAACCAGCATAAAATACTGTTTTGTCTATGCATAGGTGGCGAAGAATCGCCCACGCCCCACCCTAATTGCAGCTTCAGCAGCGCCCTGACGAATAAACTTAGCTACATCGCTGTGTGCTAACCCTGTGGAGCGTGTCGCACAAAAGTCATACCGCGAGCCAGCCATAGTTTTTAACGCATTTAGAAATCTGCTGTTTTGAACAAAACGTTCAAACGGCCTAGCAAAAAACTCGTAAGAGCGATTGATCGGTAGCTATGATGGGCCATTTTGAAGGTCTGTATTTTTTTTCTGCTAGACCTTCCTTACCGCACGCATAGCTGATCAGAGATAACTAAAGACGTTTAGATAGTCTATGAGGTAGAAGTAGGGAGTACAGGAATCAAAAAGAGGCATTCGCCTTTATGCCTCGCAGCACGAAAATAGTATCAAATGAGGTCCCAAGAACTTGACTATGACGATGCTACAACATCATCCGTCGACCTCTGCAACTCCCATCGATTCCAGCGTGGAATCGATAAGGGTTGCAAAGAACTCCTGAATTCTTACATTTATAACAGTATGGATGTTCGCCTTGTCTATTTTAGCAATTAGAAAGAGGAAGAAGGAATGCAACAATCCATAGTACATATCCATAGGACATGGTACCATTTACCGACAACATAAATACTCAAGTACTCACGATCTCTACGTGACGCACAAGCTTCTCCACATTGACTCGCTTGTCATTAGTTGGGTTGTAATACTAGGTTTTGACATAACACGTAAAAGAACTCTTGTTGACATGCCCTTTCCCTTAGTACCTAGGTATCACAACGTTCGAACTAACTCTAGTTCCGTAGGAATGTAGCGATCCTGCACTGTCGTCTCGCTTACCGATCGTT
Source organism: Dermanyssus gallinae (assembly GCA_003439945.1). Taxonomy (NCBI): domain Eukaryota; kingdom Metazoa; phylum Arthropoda; class Arachnida; order Mesostigmata; family Dermanyssidae; genus Dermanyssus; species Dermanyssus gallinae. The sequence goes on along the minus strand of QVRM01002626.1, from coordinate 22,987 downwards.
TGGAGAAGCAGTCCTCAAATATTCGTCAGATCAGCACCCGAAGCTTTATACGATCCAAATAAGAAAAAAACCCTTCTCTGGTCTTTTCGCTTGTCAAGACTGGAGCATGCTTTATGAGCTTGTGTTCAGGTAAGTCAACTGTATAGTTTTATTTGTGATTTGCGCTAAACGTGTCACCTGAAAAACCGGCATAGTCCTTTAGGTGGGTTAAAATACACAATTATCAAGTTGCGTCTGTTGTGAATATCTGTCCTTAAGCTGAGTACTTTTTATCTATGATTTTAAGCGATGGGAATGCAATATTATATATATATATATATATATATATATATATATATATATATATATATATATATATATATATATATATATGTATATATATATATAGTTTAATGCGTGCGTATGTACGTGTTCGCTTGTCTGTTCCTTCGTCGGTCAGCCGGTTGGCAATCCAGGTGACAGCGATCCAAGAGCCAAGGTAATTATTTTAATGCGTGTAATAATGATGTTGATGACGATGATATTAGTAGTCGCAGTAGTAGTAGAAGTTGTGGTAGTAGTAGTAGTAGTAGTAGTAGTAGTAGAAGTAAAAGTAATTATACTAATAATAACAACAATAATTATACACCGACGTATACGAGACGACCTGATTATATCAGCATGTCAACACGCGTGAACGACGATAACTGCGACGCACTCGGCTCGTGTTGACGTCGACGCTGCACGCACGGCTATGGATGAACGCGTGGGGAGGCGGTGGGGGGGTCAGGTGAGAAGGAGAGAAGGGGGCCTTTTCAGGGCTGGGCGGGTGGTGCGTGATGGTGATGGTGGTGGCGGTGGTGGGGAAGGGGCCCGATTCGGCCTCACTACCGAGTTTCGCTTTGAGGTCTACGAGGTGCAGCAGCAGCACCAGCCGCCTTGTGATTGCTACGACAGACAGACACCTCGTTAGAGAGGCAGCCAAACACCGACCGACCGAGCAGCAGCAGCAATGTTTTGACGACGCAAGTTCGCTAGCCACTCGTTGACCCGGTGGTCGACGGATGACGGTTCGTCGTCTCTCGCAGACGACGCAGAAAACCACTATTATAATGGCTTCACAATAGTACGGTTAAGCGCCGAGACCGAGAGACAATCAGTAGACGAGAGAGACAGAGAGAGCGAGAAAGATAGATAGAGCGGAGGGAGAGACCGCGCGCGCGCGCGAGAGAGAGAGAAAAAGAGAACACCCAACGCGACATCTAGCACGCTCCCGCCAGGCCGGCCAACAACCTTGGAGGGCAGCGCAAACGTCGCCAGGCGGGGGCGGGTGGGGTCGCTAACCGTTGCCGAGGTCGGGGATTTGAGGGATGCGGCCAAGAGGAGAGTTGGACGGAAGGCGGCGGGAGTTGGGCCCAGGCCTGACGGATGAGGGATATTGGCCCCATTTGCTGCCATTAATTAAATGAAAAATGGCTGCTGCTGCAGCTGCTTTGGCTGCGTCGGCTGCTGTCGGACTAGCCGGCGTATTCTTTTTCGAACGGCGGGGGCGCGCACAATGGCACCGGCGGGGGCTGTAGTAGTAGCAGCAACAGCAGCAGCAGCAGCCCTAGCGGCAGCAATAATGGCGGCCGCATGCTCTGGGGTAAAAATGCGTGCTGCCCCTTGACCGCCCGCTTGTTCTGCATGCATACAAATTATCCGGCCCATTGGGACCAGCTGGGTTGATCGTCTGGCATACGCTCGACCTCTCTCTTCCTCTCTTTATATATATATATATATATATACGTGCTGTATCTCTCGTTCTCGCTCTCTCTCTCTGACTCTCACTGTCACTCTCCATTCTCTTTAACTATGACCGGCTGTGTCAGTCAGCGAGCGAATGGCAGCCAATCGATGAATACGAATGGAACACGATGGCGCATTGTGATGATAGTAGTCGGCGGCTGGCTTTCTGCTGTTCAAATGCTTGATCGGTTCGTTGGTTGGGGGGTGGTGGCTGTGGTGCTGGTCTCTCTGACTATTTGTCTGTCTGTCTGTTTGTCTGTGTGCCGGTCAGCCTGTCCGTCAGTATGTTTCTCTGTCGATGATGTAGGACGATGAATTCCCTTCTCTCAATGACACACCCACTAGTTGCAGATGTTTGCTGCTGCTGCGTTCGTTTCCGAATCCTGCATGAATAGCGGAACCGTCGCTGGTCAGTCGACGACGACGACGAACCAGTAGTCTGCGCGGCGGTTGATCCATCCATCCATCTCTAGTAGTGAAAGTAACCGCCGTCGGTTCGTCGTGGATGTGTATGCTGCTGATACGCGATTGTGCGGACAACAAGGCCACAAAGATAGAGAGATAGACAGATAGATAGATCGTTGCATGGAAGTGTCCTCGGGCAGCTGTAAGTAGTGAGGTGCAAAACGCAGCGGCAACTACAACGAGGCTGATGATGATGATGATGATGATGATGACGACGACGACGACGACAACAACAACAACAGCAACAATTTGTGTTGTCGTTGTTGAGGTTGTTATCATTATAAGCGCTGTTATTGATGTTGATGTTGATGAGAACGTGGTTGTTCTAGGTAGCATATACTCGTACTTGCCCCGTTACGCATTTCATTGTACGTTTGCTGTAAATTAAGTTGATCGTTTAAATGTAATGTTATTATATTATTTATTTTGACATGCTATTGTCTCGTATATATATATATATATATATATATATATATATATATATATATATATATAAATATCAAAAGAGTTGTTCAATTCGGTCTAAAGAGTGGGCTTGGACTCAACCCCCAGAAGTGCGAACTTATCGCAGGATCTGCTGTGGAAGTTAGACAAAAGCCTAAGGACCCGCCTTAGCGACCTCCTCAATCTAAATCTGGCCGACAGCAACTGGGCTCATATATATATATATATATAATTTAATTCATAATTGTGTTATCAGAACACAGTTGTGAGGTTCGAACGTGTCGCGTCAATTCAAGCAGGTGCTATTTAGCTTATTATTATTATTATTATTATTATTATTATTTATATAACTTCACTATGTTAGCACTTTGGAGTGGACAATTGTCTCCGCGCGAACGTGTGATCACGGGTTCTCTAACCCAGGGTTAGCCCAGTGTTATTATTATTATTATTATTGAATTGCTATTTACAACTATAAAGATGATTATTTTTGTTTATTGTTGTTGTCGATGCTGAAGCAGCCGTTTGTGTTATTTTGCCGCGATTATTGCCGAAATGCATTGTTTGCGACATACAAATGGCCTACGATGTTGTCGTTGTTGTTGTTGTTGCTATTGCTGACGACTGTGGCAGTGACGGTGAAAGCGATTGCATTGTTGTAATTTCACCATTGCTGTTTTAGGTACTGCCACTGATTGCTGTTACTTTTACAACTGGCTTCCTGAATAGTCACTGACGCGTCTGTTATTATGAATTATGTTGCTACTTTTTGTGTAGTTGTCAATCAATCATATTTATTTCACTCAAATAGAGTATGTACAAAATAGTTCATGCTATTATTAAACATAAATACTTGTTGTTTTGCCGTTCCACCGAGAGAAAAAGTGTAAGGATCTTCGTTGCAGTGCCGGACAATCAACCGCGTGGTACTTAGCGCATTGCCGCGAGCAGAACCGACAAATACACTGAGTAGTATAGTCTTCATGAAACTCCCTACGGGAGCATACGAGGTGATGGAACCCATGTACGATGTACCTGGTATATGCATGCCTGTCATCGCAGGCCACCCCGGCCCACAACCAAGGAGACTTAAAGACGTCGAGCGTTCTTACCTCCGTCGCTGCTTCCGTGAATTTGCGTCGCCACTCTTCCAAGAAATGGTTAAGTGGCTCCGTTTTTTTGTGTAGTTGTTGGTATTACCAACTGTTGGCCATAAGAAAGAGATAGGATATACCATATGTGTGGGGGAGAATGCCAGCCACGGTATCTTTTGAACTCTTGACTTGACTGATGCTCGTGTGACGCAGAAGTAATTGAAACGATATCTTAGAAGCAGATTTGGCTTATATATATATAAACTTACTTACAAGAAACATATACCCAGCATCTGTTTATATATATATATATATATATATATATATATATGTATATATATATATATATATATATATATATATATATATATATATATATATATATATATATATATATATATATGTATACACGTATGCATAGAGGCGCGTACAAATAATTGGGCGGTACAAGCACGATTGAATCTTCTAGTTAGTAATGAGTTGCGTGTCGTCGCAGAGCGTCGAGATTGAATTGAACCCTGCGCTTGGTCATTGAGAGGTGTTTGATGTTTCGTGGCGGCGGTTATTTATTTGCGTTTTTGGACATGGTCAAGCGTGGTCGGTCTGCGCGTGGTCGGCACTGGCTTGTCTGGCTCGCGGGGGCTGATTACCGCCTCTCGTGTTTGGTTGCCGACGACACGACTTTTATCACTACAGTAACTAAAAAAAGCGACTGCATCCCAATGGCGAGGTTAGGACGCCGCGGTGGGTGGGCGGAACTTTTGGAACCCCCAGAAGTGGCGAAGGTGTGTTCTCACACTATTGAAACGCGCCTAGTGATGTTTGCAGCCCAGACGACGACAGCAGACAACAAAAACAACAAAAAACAACAACAACAACAACAACAACAACAACAACAACAACAACGACGACGACGACGACGACGACGACGACGACAACAACAATAACAACAGCACCAACTAACTGTGGTAGTGACAATAACAAAAACAGCTGTGCACACACAACCTACACTGTCGTCGGTACTTGCTTAACCTAATGAGAGAAAATATTGAAAGCTTTAGTATGATCAATAACACTGGGTGCTATATATATATATATATATATATATATATATATATATATATATATATATATATGTATATATATATATATATATATATATATATATGTGTGTGTGTTACTTATTCTTTGCACATATTGTGCGGCACTTTACTTATTTTGCACATACTTGACAAAAAGCAAAAACTAAGCTCATGCGAAATCTCAAAAATTAAATAGTGACACCAAAATTATGTCTACTTACAAATTGTATAAATATAATAATGAGGAATGTAAGCTAACCGAGTTGCTTTTGCTACCCTAAGTCCTGCGTTCTTAATCATATTTCAGCATTAAAAAATCAATTATACCTTTCGAGGAAACGCTGGCAAGGTTAAATTGTACGAGTTGCTTCTACTGTCTCTAAAATGTCTTTGTAGCAATTTGTCAAAAATAGCATTTAATTGAAAAACATATTTTTTCTCTATAAGAAACAATGACACGTCAGACTCGGACGCCTTGCCAACTCATACCATCCGTGTTTCGAATGTAGCATTTTGCACAGAACTAGCGGCTGTACACTAATATGTAAACCGTGACTCAGCGCAATACTCTCGATTTAAGTCTTCTTCAAGTTGCGCTACTCATTCTTCGTATGGAAGCGGGCAAATGAACCCTGAATTTTAGCCATCACAAGAGGAATTTTAAAAGCCTACAATGTGAGGACTAGCGTCTCTAACGTCCCGCCAATCTTGCTGCGGTACTCTGACGCGGTTGAACTTCAGTAAGAGCAGAGCTCGTAGTGTACTGAAACGTGTTTAGAAGCAAGATTTAAGATTCAAAACGTGGTTTATTATAGGAACTGCATAATACAATATAGCCTTATAATACAATGCTTTAAGCCAATAAACATTTGATATTCCGCCTCTCTCCGCTATGCAAAATAAAATCTACCAAGTAATCGACATGTAGTGGGCGAATTTTATGCGATAAAAAAGCGACTATTACGAAGTTATATTTAATATATGTGTATGTGCGTGTTAGTGAGCCTTTGGCACCTGGATACAGGTTGAGGAGAAGAGGACAAGAAATCACGTTGAACAGAATTAATGTAAAGCAATTTACTTTCGTGTTACATCATTATTCGGCGATTATTATTATTAGCGAAATCTGTGGCCAACGGACTAGATTTAATTGGCGTTGCCGAAGCTTTGGCAAGGCCCAAATTAGGGAACGGCACGGCTCGTTTTCTTCTAGACGCCTTTTCGTGTTCCGGAAGAACCGCGAGAGTCCCTAATTTAAAAGGGGTTATGTAAAGAATGCGTGGCCTTTTTGGTGTTTTCACTTATTTATTCATTTGGACAGATAGAAAAGAGAGTTACATTCATCATGACTGTGTACTAACAAAGTTGATTTTAATAAATGAATGAATGTTATTCAACATGACTGTAGTCACAACAAGCATTGAAAGTTATTATAGAGCCGATTCGGTCATCAGAATGTGATAACGCAACATGTGTTGGTCAGAAAAAAACGGCAGTCCTTAACGTGCGTGTCGTTGGGGTGGCCTTCTTCCTGAAGATTTCCAGTGGATAGATGTGAGAATTTAGTAGTTCCTCGTTGAGCTTGAAATTCCCATATTGAATTAATCCAAACAATTATTATTATTATTATTATTATTATTATTATTATTATTATTATTATTATTATTTTATTGTTTATTGCTGATCATACAATTGTGAGGTCTGAACATGTATTCATATATAATTAAATATCTCGGTAGCAGTCTCTTCTTCTCAAAACATTGACCCGATTATACAGGCAGCGTTACCTCTGCATACCGCCAGCGAGAGCAACTGCCGCAGAAACTCGCTCTCTCGTCGGTCGCCTGTGTTCTCCTGTATCCGCTCGCCAAGCTCTTTAATGAATCTCCTTGTGCCTCAAGAATTCTTCGAGCTCCAATCGGGGCACCTAGAATTTCCAGGTCCGCCTGATCAACTCTCTTCGATCCGGGCAAGATGTTTTCGATTATTATTATTATTATTTAGGAATTTAATATATACTTATTATTATTATTATTATTATTATTATTATTATTATTATTATTATTATTATTATTATTATTATTATTATTATTATTATTATTATTATTATTATTATTATTATTATTATTATTATTATTATTATTATTATTATTATTATTATTTAGGAATTTAATATATACATGTGAATGTTTAAATCTACGGCACCGATGGCTCACTAGACGTGAGATGTAACGCAGTCAGGGGAGGAGATTTTGACTATTTTTGGCGTTGTTTTAAAAACAAAAGCTATATTGTCCAACGGGAGTGCAAGGGAACCAAAAACGGGCCATCAACAATGTCGGCAGAGGAAACAAAATAAACGTCTTGAGACGTTTCCTATGGATTATGAGACTGCCCATTGTAGAACCAGCCACCTGTGTGGACAAATCTATGTACTGAACGAAGCCATCATTGGAGCGACAAGCTAAGCATTAACCTTTCTTAGACTCCGAATCGGCTCTAGGTTTTTGGTCGTAGGTGAGCTGAAATCCCCGACCGACGAAAAAGACTGGCCATTCCGTCTGGTAAAATACATACATGACCGAGCAGATGATAGCAGATGACATTGCTTTGCATTTGTGATACTCCATGCGGTGGAGACAGAGCAAGCCAAGCACACGACGTTGATCAAGTAGCAGGTCGATCGCGACGCGTTCATCCGGCAACTCAGCATCGACGTAGAGTCAAGACTCAGTTCATATACAAACATTTCATGCGTCTGACGCTCCAGATTTCTTCAGATTGGACAAACAAGAGGGCAAAGTGCGAAATCAAACACAGAAGGTGAATAGCTGGATTTTCAGTTAGCTGGTACTCAATAAATGAACCGTTTTCCAACCAACCACGGTCGGACTGTCATCGGTGTGTTGGTATGACCCCCCCCTCTACCCCACCCAGCCACCTTCGGAATCTTATCTTAGATGATAATCATTTAGAGAGGCAGAGTCGAGTTTTTTTGTTTGGAGTTGCCTACGTAAATTGCGACAGTGTAATATGACGAAGTACACAACCCACTAAAGTGTGTTATGTTTTTCGAATGCGTCTAGTGAATGCCCCTGACGGCTTCGAACAAAAGAAATTCGTCTCTGGGACACGTTTCGAGATCGAACCTGCGGTCGAGCGCCACACTAGACAAGCATTGCACGCTAACCAGTCAGACCACGGTGCCACTCACGCCCGCTACTGGTATTACTCTAAGTAACACTGCCAGAACAAGTACCGCTAGTTCAATAGCGATACAAATACTCGGTTATTCGCTTGAAGCGGCAAATGTGTGAGCATTACCGTATAGCTATCAAGTTTTACGGCTACAACGAATTCTGCTACTAATACCAATCAATACCAATATTCACACAATTATTGCACTCGTACTACCGCACAACAACCGCCCCTCTCTAGTAACCACTGCCCTCCGCGACGGTTGAGTGTCTTTTAACATGGACAGAAAGAACCTGGGGATTAGAAAAGTTATTGAGCGAGGCACATTGTGGGACGCTTACTACCATTATCACGATTACTGCTGTCGGCCCGCCGTTTAGCAAATATAAGGTGAAAAGAATAGGGAGAAGGATATAATATATATATATATATATATATATATATATATATATATATATAGGGAAACAAAACAAACAGGAAGAGAGTAAAGGAAGCGGGAGTGACAAAAATTGGGGGAAGGTAGGGTGTAGACAGGAGGGAATAGAGCGGAGTACGATTGGGCAAGCCAACACCAACTTTTACCGCATTTGGATTACTAATGATCGGAAATTGGTCGTCCGAAAGAGCTTGCGCCTTCTGAGACTCGGGCGTACTAGCACGGTACTGCTACACCAGTAGCACTGGCTATGCTGGTGTTGAGAGCAGCCGTAGAAGCAGTGAAACGAGTGCTGGTGATGTCGCGCCATTCGATACGGCTTCAGGGCGCTGAACCTTGCGTTGTCCTACTCTAGGCGCAGCACTCGTGAGCCTATCGGGAGGTCTATTTCGGTGAAACAACAACAACAACATCAGCTATCGGCGAAGACAAGAATGACTTCAACAACGGGCGCTGTCCGCTTGGGAGCTATTGACGTGTTTGAATAGCGACTCTTTAGCAATTTGCAGCAGCGATACATTTCAGTACGCCTCGAAGCCCTATACTCTTCTCTAAAGTTGTACCTTCAGTGCGTGCTATATATATATATATATTTCTCTATCCGGGGATTATAGAACTGTGAGTTTGCAGGACAATATCGCTATTACCTATACATAGGCGCTCTGCTAGCACGTGAACGGCTGCTGCTAGACAGAAGCGATAGTGCCTTGAGTCGTTCTTCTAGTACGTGACAGAAGTAACTGTAGTTATAACTGCTCGCCAAAAAAAAAACGTGGCTATAGAGCTGTGAGTCGTGGATGCCCTAATCCTTTGATGGGTGGCTAAAACGTTTTAAATATAATTGCAGTTGCAGGATTGGATCTCGACTACAGCTGCAATAGTCCTCTGCATACACATACGGGAGAATCAAAGTCAGTCCTGCAACGCTATCTGCTTTCTGTGCTCTAAAAAAGTGTGTGCTTTTCCCCATTGTGTAAAAATCGCAATCAATCTGCAGTTTCAGCAATTTGTCAGTATAGGTTTTCTATACTCTTCGACTTCTAGGTTTTCAGAATTTGGTAATTGTCGTTTGAAGCCTGCAGTTTCGCAAAAGGTAATACTTAGGCGCATCATACAGATTTGCATCAGATCATACGATGGAGCTAAACTGAACGAAAACTTGCGAAATGTCGGTATTACCAGTACAGAGACACCAGATATTAACAACATCAATATACAAAGTCCCAACAACCGTGTCCCAGAAGTGAAGTACGTTGGGCTTGCGAGCTTCACTGGCATCCGGGCATCAGTCATCGTTATTTTTCGAGTTCAGACTAGTTTGGAAGATTAGTAGGCAAGCGTATGATTACCATTCTAGGTCTTGTACTTAGGCTGATTTAACTTATACGTTACCTTGAGAAGTGCCTAATAATAAAAAAATACTTATACTTCGGCGTGATCCTACGCAGAAAGACTAGCAAGCACATTGGATAATATAATATATCATAGTGGAAAATAATCGCCGAAGTACGGCGCTTAATTGTCCTGCGAGTCTAATATAGCATGTTGTAGGTCTTATATTAAAGATATTTGTTTTTTGTGTATTCCGAATGTTCAACGAAGCTTATAGTTATTTTGCTTCATTGCCGGATAGTTTATTATATATATATATATATATATATATTCACATTTTGCATTATGGCAATTTAGCTTAGAAGCATGTAAAGTACGATTAGTGGCGTGACCTTGGGCAAGCGCCGAAAGAAATTGCACGCAGTCTATCTGCATAGTGTTAGAAACACGATATAGGAACGGCTGACTCACCAGTGCGATCTGATGTTTGTCGCGCGGAAAGGGATTTAATACGCCGCTACGCCATATAGTGGAATGAATGCGTTCTCAGCAGAGCCGTATCCTCGCACCGCCAACAACGTAGGCTTTCCGCTTGCATTGAAGCTTTCGACGCAACTGGCTACGAAACGTTTTTATTCAGCTTGTCGCTCGTCGCGACTACGGAACGATACGAGGCTGCAATATCAACGACACTGCCTAAATGTGTTGCGCTCAAATTTGAAATAAATTGCAGTGAGGTACCGATGAGCAAACCGTCGGATGGACGGCTACAACGACGACAACGACAACAAAGCAAACGAGGTAGTTGCAACGTGCCGTGAAGACTGTGGCAAGAACTGCATGTCCATCCTCTACAATAGCCTGAATACGATCTAAGAAATGGAGAGCCGGCTACACGTAAGCATGCATTGTCGTTGGTGTGGGCGGCTCTAGCAAAATAAAGCGAAGGATACTTTCATCCGTATACACAAGACACATGTCATGTAAAAGAGTTTTACCAATTCTACCGCTAGAAGCACGCCAATTTCTTTTAAATGTAGTTCGCATTTTATAAACACACGGTGGCTGAATTCATTGTTTGAGTTTGTTACCAGGAAGTGAATGAAACGTAGGTTTGACGATGTTTAAGGAGCCAAAAATAAACGAGCATCGAATCTGCATAAAGTTCTGTGTTAAGAGCAGAATCATTTGTTCTAATGTGGTGGAAATGTTACGGTCTGCTTACAATGATCAAGCAGCGTCCAAAAACACTGCGCATATATGTTACCGTCGATTTAGCGATAAACGTGAAGAGATCGAAGATGACTCACGTTTTGGAAGGCATTCGACATCAATAACAGGGGAAGGACGTTGCTAAAGTTCGTGATATCCTACTCGACAATCGCGGAACCACTATCAGTGAGATAGCTGAGGAATTGGATATATCTTTTGAAATAGTTGTAACAGCCTTGAACCATATTTTATACGTCGGAAGACTCGCAGCGAAGTTCGTTCTACGAATGTTTAACTTCTACCAAATGAATGCCCATCAGACAGTGTCTGGATTGAATCCCTGGATTGCGTCAGGAAATGATTACAGGAAATGAGTCATGATTATATATGGTTATGACATCGAAACTAAATCCCAATTCGCCTAGTGGTTCCAAGGGTCTTCCAAGGAGAGAGTCGATTGATTCAGACAAACCAAATCCATTACCACGGTTCTTTCGACTGTTCCACAAGCTCTCTATTCAGTGGACCTGGTTCCGTGCGACCTTTTTTGTTCCAATGGATAAACATTTTTGAGGGACAACATTTCTATAAAATAAATTCGCAAGGGCAACTTAAATCGACTTCGAAAAACGTGTTTAAAAAATATTTCGAAAAGTGAAAAAAATAAGGTGGCAACCATTGCATCGGGCAGAAGCTATTTTAGAGAGGGCAAATCAATTTTCAAAAATTGAGAAAACATCGTTTATAAATCTCGTTTTTTTCGTTACCAATATGTACATCGAAGAACGAATAGTTCGTTTTCCGCCCCGTCGATGCACCAATGCATTGATTTCTACTAGTAGCAGAGTGGGCTATAGCTGCTATCCCTATGCCTGATACATTGTTCAGGCACCCAGAGGGCTGATATTGCTACAGAGTATCGCGGTTTCAGTTGTTATTGTGGCTAGTGCAGTAGGCTTTTTCTTCCCCAATAGGTCTAGGTTGAACAGTGGTAGAAGCAGAGGCAAGGGGGAAGCAACCTTGGTTGTATTACTACCAGGATCGACTCGTACTCATCTTTGTTGATTTTGTTCCCCTTTATTTCCCTTATTTTGCCCCGTCCCTGTGTCTCTCTTTGACAGCCTCCTTTATTACATATTTATTCATATACCACGTCTGTATGCCTATATATATATATATATATATATATATATATATATATATATATATATTTATATATGCAGTAGTGTGTTCATATATACATATTTATGTGCTGTTCCTGCTCACCGCATGCATCTCTTTGCCTCATCCTCAATTGCGGACAGTAACAGTAATACCAGTAGCAGAAGGAGGTGCCCGGAGGGTGAAGAGAGACGGCAGCTAGGTTGACCCACGAAGGTTGGCGAGGAAGCTGAAGCAATATTCGTCCTGCGTCTGCTTTTGCTTACTGCTTCTGCTGTGACTGGTTCTCGGCATCTCTGTGCCCCATTCTAGCGCCTCTGTTTCTATCCTTGTTTCCTTCCGACTCGTATATATATATATATATATATATATATATATACATACATATACATACATATATCCCCTCCGCCCACCGCCATCGAAGCAATGTTTCCGCTGCCAGTCGGCGGTCTTCTAATGGCCGTAATCCCCGGCTAATTGGCGAGTGAGCCTTCGTGGTGCGCAGGTTCCGCTGTTGGCACCCGCACCCCCGTACCGCTCACCGCCAGCCAGAGTCGAATATGGATCCCCTACCCTCTTTGCTGGTCTAGCCCCGCTTACATACCTTCCCTTTACATGCTTGCACAGCTCCCAACCCCCCGCTCAAGGGCTGAAGGGGACACAAGACACCCACACACTGTGTGTGCTCTGTCCATGCGTATGCGGTGCCCCCGTGTATCACAGAAGAATGGGTGGGCGAACGAACAAACCAACGGGCCACGTGGTGCTTGTCGGCTGGAAGGGGGGAAGGAGGAGGGGGCAGACTATTTGGATGGACAAGGGAGAAGGTTAGGGGAAAAGATTGGGAGGAAGGCGCGGCGGGAGTACCATAGGAGTGCCCTAGGAAACGAGGGGTGGGAGTAAGTGCGGGGAGGCGTTGTTGTTGGACAAGCACGTTGTTGTTTGTCGTAGTGCATGTAGTCAAACTACAGTCTGCCAGAATGCTGCCGAGCTAAAGCGGCGGCGGCGGCAGCAGCAGCAGTAGCAGATCCCGCAGAAGGCCGCAAAAGGGCGCAGAAGCGGGATAAGGGAGAGAAAGAGAACCAGATCTCTGGCAAGCTTTAGCGCGCGTTTTGGCCAAGTGAACAGGCACCGCTGCTGTCGTTCTTCTCCAGCTGCTGTTGACTCGAACAGTATTACCAGTCTGCCATTGCTGGCGGTTGAAGTAGAAACGCTGGTTGTGGCGGGCACGATAGAAGTCATGGTGGTAGTAGTCGTAGCAGTAGTAGTAGTTGTAGTAGTAGGATTGAAGTAGACATGACAGCCTAATGAGCCCCATAGCCCAACCACTCCAGTCCTGTATCTGCCCCCCCTACTTGATACACTATGTGCAGTCGTGCCGCTGCTCTGACTCCCATATTATGATTACTCAACGAGTGTTGTTAAATATACAGTGACACATACATGCATATATATATAAATAAGGCAGAACAAACAGTTGCGTGGTAAAGCTGTTGCTATGTAAGCGAGGCTTTAAGTGTCTAAATTCATACTTGGCCGACTTGAGATTCCGACGGACCGTAGAATACATTGCTGTTGACTAGTGCAATAAGGCCAGTCGAAAAGTAAGTGTTCTTTTACGCATAATTATAGCAATCCATTAATTTATTGAAAGTTCTCCGTTGCTAGGTTAGCTGCTGTCACAGATCACTGACGAATGAACACACGTCAAGCGATACGTATACTAAAACTGTATTTATTTTACAAAACAGTTTCAGAGTGGGTCTCACACGTGCAACACGCTTCTTACAGCTCGCTTGAACATCTACTACTTCGTTTTCCTCTTCGGCCGTGTGACCCACTTCTCGTGGGGCCAGACACGGTCTCAAAGTTAGGCGGCTCTAGGTGTCTGATTCGCTACTAGACCGTTCCAACAACGAAGTTCTAATTGTGCACTTATTGTGTGTCAGAGCGCTCCAACAAGCGGTCGGCCAATAACATGGAGGACATTCACAACAGCTGCTATTGTCGAGCCCGGTGGGCGTGGTGACATGCGTCTGCGCCTCGCGACCGGAAGAGACACATAGGTGCGCGGGTTCGAGCCCCACCTTTGCACATTTATATTTATGGGACTCCGTCTGTGAAGCAATGCGCAAAGCAGTCCATAGACGTTAAATCTTGGCTGAAAGTCAGCCACGAAAGGATTTTTTTAGGTACGCTGCTATTATTATTTGATTTGCCTTCACAAACGCTGTGAGCAATTGTAGCAGTTGCGCTCAAACTGGTCTCTGCAAGCTTCTCAAAGACCATGTCTCTAGGCGCGGTGTCAAACGCCAATTCTATGTCAATGAAACTGGCAAATAGTCGTCGGCTCTTCTTTTCCAGAGGCATGGTTGCTTTATCCGATAGCACCAGACACGCTGTAATTGTTGATCAACCTTGCCGAAAGTCGTGCCTGATGCCTCCGGTAAAACATTCTGATGAGCTAGGAAGCTGGCAAGACAATATGTGAGAACAATAGACGAGGCTGGAAACTGTTTTATAGATGCAGCTCCGTTTTGCAATTTACTGCCAAGCAGAGAGGCCCATCGGGTCCCCTTTGTCCTGAGGGATTACTTTTTAGGAGACAGTCATAACATTTGTCCGGAAGAGATCCTTTAGATAGGCATCTGCGTAAGAGGATCTGCCACAGGGGAGTAAGAAGCTCAGCTTGCATAAAATGCTCGTTCCTTGCCAGATCGGACCCAAATACCTAATGTCTGCAAAGATGATCTACGGCAGATTTGATTTCGGCGATGTTGAAGGGTGCCACCAGGTAAGCAACGAGCTTTCTGCGCAAAAAACTTCGAGCTACTGTGCAGCGGGAGGTTCCCCTGGTAACGTATCTGTGTGGCTAAACGTCATCCGAAAATACCGCAAGAAGTCTTTACACGGTGCGGGACAGCTGATAATGATATAGGGCTGTCACAGAAGTAGTGAGGTTCTCGCTACGCCAGTAAATTTAGGGATTGTTCTTCCAGGTTTACGAAACCTCTTTTTGAATCTTAGAGATGTTTTGTAATGCTTTCTTGTTAATGAGTATATTAAAGCAACTCCGAGGTATATGGAAAGCGTATGTCAGGAATCAAGGACAACCCGTCTGGGCTCATAGCAGTGCTTCTCGAACTACTGGGGTGACTGCCGTTTACTGCGCTGGTATTTGGCGAACGATATTAGAATTCCAGTAATCCTGCTCACAGCCTCATCGACAAAGGTTGACTTCAATATAATAGGGCTGACCCGAATGTAGGGGGGAGGGATATGAAGGGAATACCCGAACCCGAAAAAGCCGCGAGATGAACTTCTGTGGATCCAGACGCTTGCCCAATCCACTCCGCCAATTGTTGTAGTCTGAATCACTCTAGACCTTATGAGGACAGGAACATATTCATCTTGGTAAGTGAGGAACGAATAATGCAATCTTTTTTGGCTGCAGGTGAATACTACGTGGCGGCGTGGTCTAGGGGACTAGTGCGCTAGTCATGGTTGCCATCTACCGGGGTGTCGCCGGTTCGATCCCTGTTGTTGATCGAATTTTCTTTGAGCAATCCTCATTGAGATTAGATGAATAACCAAACCGCTGAGGGTCAGCGGCCATGCTGCCACAAGGACTGTTAGGGAAACCCTAGATATCTTAACATGTCCGGCTCTCGGTGCTTTGAAGATATACCTCAGGTTGAGTTCCAAGCCCGTAGGGGACGGAGAATAGTCTAGAATTAAAAACAACCTCCTTAAAAAATGTTTTTTATTCTAGGTGAATACTACGAGTAGAACAAGGATTAGACAAAGAGCATCTCATCCACCTCATTTTTACCTCAACTAGATGCATTTGTTTTATCTTACACTTTACGCAAAAAGTCACGCAACACGTAAAAACAGTGCAACGTGTGCGAATAATTATTGTGACAATATATTTTGTGAGTGAGACAAAATCCGAATAGTATGTGGTAGCAGCGCTCGAACACCGTCGTATCGAAGCTCGAGAGCATTTTTCACATTAATACTTTTCGTCATCTGCAAACAGTTGTAGGCATAATAAAAATAGTAGTATTTAATAGCTTTGCTGGACACACGTGCGGGTGATTTGTAGGAGAACTATGGTCAGTCAGACCATTACATTAACGGGAGTAAGAGAACACGAGGCCGGCGTATTCGGTTTGATGACACCGCAGCCGCACCGGCGTTCGACGGAGATACTTCCAATACAGAAAACTGGACTCACTATGGCTACACCGACGAGTATATTCAGCACCTGCTATGCAAAGCTTTGGCTAGCACTGCCAGCGGCCCACCCGTACGGCAGCTGCGCTGCGTAATTGTGCCTAGCGCGGTTTGTAAGCAGATTTTTGTCGAGACGGTCCTCTTTTTCAGTGCGAGTTCCGCCGAAGAAAGTCCGTCATGCCGACAAACTAAGCACAAAGTGAGGAAATACTCATCTACCTTCGATGCCGAGGGTCAGCCGCCTGCTGCAATAATAAGTACGAAGTAAAATTCGATGATAAATGTTTGTCGAAACCGGAAAATGTGACAGTCAGATAGCGAAAAAATCCGGTTTGGCTGTACAATGCGAATGTAGCCAGCTGGCGCTTTTACTCTAACATCACACCAACTTGGCGGGCGATCGCATCTACGGCATAAAATCAATTGTAGAGCAATGCTCTACTGATGTTCATAATACTATTTTAATTAAATAAATCATGTGAAATATATATTAAGAAATTTGTAGAGCAATAAGAAACTAGTCAGAAGCCTGAATTGCTTTAATCCGAAGGTTTCGGGTAATGCTAGGAAACTGTCTAATAGCTACCGTAAGTGCTACAGCCGGCTTGTTTTTGACATCAACGTTTCTGTACGCGGCAAGCTTTGGAAAACAACGAAGTTACGAACTACGTAAATATATATATATATATATATATATATATATATACGCGAGCTCTGTCGAGTGTGCAAACGTACTGTAAGTGATAATTAAATCATCGCAATATTTTCTATATACATATAGTTGCCCCCGTCGTCGCTTCTAAACACCGAGTGATAACGCATTATACTAAATATATTGTTAAAAAAGTAGATTCACTTCTAATACTTGACCTACTGGGTCACTTAGCGCATGATGTATGCCAAACTTGCCGAACGTTGGCAGTTAAATCCTCCTTTAATAACATGCGTTTAATAGGTTAGGTCATTTTTGGCGATGTTGACGGTGTTAGAGCGATGAGCCTCGCTTAAACGTAACCAGCGTATACCTGCAAACCTAAAGTAGATACATTTTGTTCTAACCAATCACGGCCGGAGTCCCTTCGGTAGGTCCGTATGCATGACGTCCCGGGATTACATTTTAGGCCATTACTTTCGAAGCCCAGAGAAGAGATTTTGCTCTGGAGATTATTTGTAGAAATTTTTCATGCAAGCTGCTCGATTAGCTGTTTGAGGTGGAAGTTTTCCGGCAAAGTTCATACATGTTGCAGTTGTATGTGGGTCCTTTATTTTTTGTTAATCACAAAACCGTTGTGGCGGCTTGGAATGACCAAATAGAGAACCCAAGCTTCAACATCAAACTGTGTCGCCTTTTCTAGCACTGACATGTTCAAACACAGGGAGCATATAGATATACATACGCAAGTGGCTCGGTAGACATCGTAATTAGCACAAACCTCATACATACGTCATCTTCTACCGGTCGGTGTGCATGCACGCCTTTGATGTATGCCAATGATCCAATGTGCGAGTTAGTGAAAACGTATTTTACCTCTGTAGCTCATCAGTGAGAGAGACGGCGGTGATATCGTGGCTCGTTCGGACGACGTTGGCTCACGGGCATTGCTTAACACTGGCTTAGGGATTAGGCCATCGGAGTGTATCCTCATCCTCATTTCTCCTTGTGCCAGTTGCTACAGGCCCGCTCGACCCACTCGCTGTCCACTTGCAGGATCCGGATAGTGAACGAGCCACAGGCAGAGGGAGTGAGTGGGTCATCTAAGCAGTTGTAGATGGATGCCGTCGCCGCCGCCGCTGCCGCCTGCTAGATACGAACTCTCTACCACTACTCAGGCTCAGGGTTGGATTTCGGCAGCGGCTTGGGCGGCGCGGCGTACCATAAGAGGGGCGCCTTTCTTTCCGTCTGCCTGCAGCTCTCCTGTCCGAAGCAGATTGCCTGCAGCGGCCTGCAGCAGGAGCAGCGCAGAGATGCGGGACGGAGGTACGGAAAGGCCAGCTGAGACATTGGCATCGGTCGAATCTACCCCGTGGGCCCGTCGTCCCGTCGAGGTGAGGGACGACGAGCCGATCTGCGCTCGATCCAGGACCGCCGACAACGACGACGACGACGACGAAATCAGGACGACGGAAACCCGACCTCCTCGTAAGAGGATCACGCTAGTGGTGGTGGTAGAGTAGAGGCAGAGGTAGTGGTAGTGGTGGTTGGCGGTGGTAGTGGAGGTGGCTCGGATTGCTGATAGGACCCCGTAGAGCAGATAGGAGGACTCCGCTGCAAGCAGTACAAACGCCGGCATCCGGCCGACTAGTTGCCTGGCCTGCCCCATACAGAGAGAAAAGAGAGTGATGGAAGAGATAGAGAGAGAGGGGGGGAGAGAGTCGGAGCCGGCTCACAGCACGGCTAAGAGTTGAAGTTGCGATACGACGCAAAATACGACACCGACAAAGCCGACGACGACGACGACGTTGCTGTCCAGACGGTGCTAGGACTATCGGGCGGACGGGCAACCGACTGAAGACTACTGTTTCCAGAGAGTTTCGCCCAACTATAGAACAGCGGCAGCGGCAGGGAGCCAGCCAGCGAGTAATTGAATTGCATCAGGATCGTCGAGGATTAGAGCCACGTATCGAATGAGGGAGCGCGAAGACGAAATAGAGGGCGGAGGGAGAGGGCGGAGGTGGGGGCAAAGCGAGATCGAGAATAAGAACGCACGGGGCGTAATCTGCCACACCTGACGGCCTACTCGAAACATATGGACGGAATAAAGCTGCCAGAGCCGCCTGTAGAATCCGTCAAAGAGGATCTTGGCCGGTCGAGGTTTAGCTAGTAAAACCTGCCCCCCCCTGAACCTGCGTCTCGAATCCGGCGAGGTCCGCTCATGCTGATCGCCGCACCATTACTTGCAAGCGTGTGCACACGCTATCGGCAAGCTATCGGCACTGATTTTTGCCCGTATATCTGCAGGGGTGCCGGCAGTAGATGTTTTTCTAGTACTACTATACTATTACTATTGTTACATTATAATTATACTCTAAGCATTGCTAGCTAGTATTCTTGTCAGTCACAAAAAACTCTTACGAACAAGCCAATACGTATTCGCCTATTGTGTTAAGAGTAGGAAGTATGCTTCAATTTCAGCATGCATTTGCAGCCGCGGTAATATACGCAAGCTGTCTATGAGTGAATGAAGAAAAACAAAAACTAAATGGGAAACAGTCGTAATTGCCGATTTTAACTGAGCGCAGGCCTAGTCGGCATTCGCCTGCGCCTCTCGCGACCGGAGAAGACACATAGATGCGCGGGTTCGAACCCCACCGTTGCACATTTGTATTTATGGGGTCTGTCTATAAAGCAATGCGAAAAAGCAGTACCGTGGACGTTAAATCTTGGCTGAGGGTCAGCCCGAAAAGTTTAGGCCCTGTCGGCGTTACATTATATATATATATATATATATATATATATATATATAAATATATATATACATACAGTGTTGTTTCGACTTTTGACTGTGCGTTTCCCTTCAGTTGAGATCGGCAATAATGCTTATATATATATATATATACATACAGGCGTGTATGAAGTATAATACGTCTGCCTGCCTGGCCCTTGCGATGAGGTCACTGCACTGCGTCTCGCGAATGCTAAGAGCAGTTAACAACTGTTCAAGTGTCAATGTTATTACAACTCAATATGAGTGAAATAAATGTGTTGATGAATAACATATCCTCAAAACATGGGTATATATATATATATATATTTTTTTTTTTCTTTTTTTAATGAATTAGTTAATATCAAATGACCTGAACGCAAACCTGACTGGCACCTATGTCAAACCCAGCAATAATATCTGACATGTGAAAGGAGCTCCTCTGTAAATATTTTTGCATATATATATATATATATATATATATATATATATATATATATATATATATATCTAACTATACACAGCCGTTTGTATATATATATATATATATATATATTCTGGCAAGTTTTCTGCTCGTCTGGACTTCGGCTCAGCCTTTCGTCGTCGTTGGGAGCCTGCAGGCGGCAATGCGGTGGTGGCTAATAGCATGGCTGCGGCGAGCGCTATATGCAGGGCGACGACTGCATAAAAACAGAGCTGGCTGAACTCAAAAGGGTGTCTGTGCCAGCCAGCCATCCGGCCAGCCAGAGCGAAGAAGATGCGTGCAGGACATGCGCGCGACCAGGGCGAAAGCGACGACGACGACGACCACCACGACGACGACGTTGAACGGGGGGCGATTTGGCGCCCGTCGGACCACACGCGTTAAGCAAATTGCAAAGTTTTTTTGCTGCCTGACTCCCCGCTTGGGCTTGGTTTGCCTTGCCTTGCCTTGAGCCCGTCATGGCCCTGGACGGCATCAGCAAGCCGCACTGCAACTGCAGCGGCAGCGGCAGCAGCAGTGAACAACTACAAAACCGACAATGACAACGCAGAAGACCACGACCACACTGCTTGGTGGTGGCGTCCAGTGTTGGTGTTGTTGTTGACTGTCGCTATTATTAACTCTGTTGTTGTTGTTGTTGTTGCTGCTGATGATATTGTTGTTGCTGTTGTTGCTGCTGGTGTTGTTGACCGTCGCTATTATTAACTCTGTTGTTGTTGTTGTTGTTGTTGCTGCTGCTGATATTGTTGTTGTTGTTGCTGCTGCTGCTGGTGTTGTTGTTGTTGCTGCTGGTGTTGTTGACCGTCGCTATTATTAACTCTGTTGTTGTTGCTGCTGATATTGTTGTTGTTGGTGTTATTGCTGCTGATATTATTGTTGTTGTTATTGTTGTTGTTGACCGTTGCTATTATTAACTCTGTTGTTGTTGCTTTTGTTGTTGTTGCTGCCGTAGCTACTGTTGTTGTTATTGCTAATGTTGTTGCTGATGTTGCTAATATTGTTGTTGTTGCTACTGCTGCTATCGCGGTCTCGCGAGCCAGCCTTGGTCCGGCTGCGGCTACTACTACTACTTAATCACGCATTTGCATTGAGCGTCATGACTAAAGGAAGGCTAGGCTAGACGAGAAGAGCTACAATGGAGAGAGGCGACATGGCGAGAGGCGATAGGAGACCAGAGACCAGAGGTCCAAAGAGGCACGACTGACTTAGCAGACAGACACCACCGACCACCGACTACCCCCGCGACGACATGACGTACAACGAAGCCACCAGCCACTGCACTAGTCTGTGGGGTCGCTGGCCCCGTGTGCCGACCAGTGGCCACTAGCTCCATCATCTACTTGAGTGCTTCTGCGGCGGCTGCTGCAACGACGACCACGACGCTAATAGTAGTGAGTTCAGCCTAATTCTCTCCACCCCCTCACCTCTTCCTACAGCTTACGCTTCGCCTAACCCTTATCTCTGTCTGTATCTCCCTCTCTCCATCCCTCTTTCTATCTCTCTATTTTTGTGTATGTACACAAACCTATATATATATATATATCTTATTCCTTATACATATCGTTTATCTCCACATGCAACCTCTCTCTCTCTATCTCTCTTAGTGTCAAGGTGGCGCCCCGAAATGCAAGAACAAATGAGGACGGCTAAATCAACATCGACAAATCACTGGATAATAAGGGAGAAAGAAAGTAAGAGGAGAGCGGAGCAAACCCACAAAACAGTGTTTGGGAACTGCTTGGTTTCTGCCGAGTTCGACGCATAATTTGTTTACTCTCAAGCCGCAGCAGCAGCAGCAGCTACAGCAGTGTCAAAATGCGGCCGCTTGTCGCTGTCCTAATCAACATTACAATTATCATCGTTATCGGCTTTCTCTTCGTCCTTGGCATCATAGTTTTCAGCTTCGTCTAATTAGTCCGACTCACCCCTGAGCTTCTGTGCAGTAGCAGTGAAACGTCAGCTCTTACTCCATGCAGAAGCTGGATGGATGGAGGAGTCTGTGAGAAGGGCGCCTGTGAAATTTTTTTCCCGCACACACCAATCGCAGTGGCCTCGACCGCCATAGCCATAGTCAGCTGCCTCTGACAGAGAGAGAGAGAGATCGAGCAAATAAAGCCACAAGTTCTTTACCACCACCACCACCACTGTTACTACGACCATCACCATCACGACCGATCTAACTAATGCTGGCCATGCAGATCATGCGGATGCTGCCATGTGTTGATCATGATTAGCGGTTCCGCCAGAGATTTGCCAGATGCCGTCACAGCCGCCGCCGCCACCGGCGTACTTATAGCTTATACTAGCCAGAGCTCGGTCTGGCTAGAGACGTTGTTTGGGCGCCGTCTCGGAGCGCGCCATCAAGCGTTACAGTAGTTGATTCGTACTGTTGTTGTTGCTTGGTTTTTGTCTTTGTTGCTACTGTTGCTGTTGTTGTTGCTGTTGTTATGATTGACTGTTTTTGTTATTTGTTTGATAACTGTGCGTACACATATCACCCTTTTATAGTAGGAGCGCATGACGCTACAGCTAATGTATTGTTATCGTTATTATTGTTGCTCTGCTTACTCTACTGTTGTTGTCGGTGTTGTTGGTGTTGTTGTCGGTGTTGTTGTTGTTGTTGTTGTTGTTGTTGTTGTTGTTGTCGGTGT